>JAEOAE010002681.1:0-28290 GCA_036365155.1 Meriones psammophilus | reverse complement strand
CTTAGTTTTATCATGGAATATTTTGTTTTCCATCTATGCTGATTGAAAGCTTTGCAGGTATAGTAGTCTGGGTTGACACTTGTGACTTTTAGAGTCTCCAGGATACTTGCCCAGGCCCTCTGGGCTTTCATATAGTTTGATTTATAGTCTTGTGTGATTCTGTTAGCTCCTTACCTTCATACATTGGCCTTTTCCCTTGCTGCTTTTAATATCTTTTCTTTGTTCTGTAGATTTAGTGTTTTAACCTGTTATGATGTGACGTGATGCGTTTCTTTTCTGGTCTAGTCTATTTGGAGTTCTGTAGGCCTCCTGTATATTTATGGACATCTCTTTCTTAAGTTGGGAAAATTTTCTTGTATGATTTTCTGAAAATATTTTCTGACCTTGGAGTCTGGAGTCTTCTTTTCAGGAATTCCTACGCTATTCTTAGATTTTGTCTTTCATAGCATCCTTGATTTCTTGATATTTTGTGATTGGAACTTTCTGATTTTACTTTTTCTTTGAGAGCATCCACTTCTGCAAGTGTGTCTTCAGCTCCAGAGACTTTCCTTCCATCTCTTGTATTCTGTTGTTGATGTCTACTTTTGTAGGTTTCTGATCCTTTCTCCAAGTTCTCCAGCCTGGCAGCTTCATTTTGTGTTTTCTTTATTGATTCAATTCTGTTTTCATGCCTTGCACCATTTCTTTCATGTGTTTGAATTTGATCTCTGACTTTCTATGATGGCCTCTATTTCTTTTTTCATTTCCTCTTATGTTACTAATTTTTCCTCTATTTGTATCTATTTGTTTGGCTATGTTTGCTCGTGTTTTTGGGCGATATTATTCATTTTCTTCTTTCTTTGCTCCAATTGACTGGGCCATCCTTTGAAAGACTTGTCTATTTCCTCCTTATGAGCTCTCAAATAATTGGGCAAGCATGGGTTTAAAATCATTTTCTTCTGTGCTTCTGCTGAATTGAGTATCCATCGATTTTGGGGTTTGCTGGTAGTCATGATGTCCTGCTTATGTTGGAAGTGTTCTTCGCCACCCTGGCCACACATTTATCTGGAAACCTTCCCTGTTTGTTTTTGGATTCTGCAGATCAGACTGGTGCTGTCTCTCCCTTGTTATCTGGAGAGTTCTTCTAGGAACTTGAGTAATTCAGTGGTGCTGAGGACTAGCTAGGTACCTGTGGAGGAAAGTAATGAGTGCAAACGGGCAAATGTAAGGGCAGTGGTGTGCACGGTGTGTGTGTGACTGTGTGTGCAAGGTGTGTGGATGAGAGTTTCGAGGACAGATTGATGGCTAAATGTTGGAACCCTGAGTGTGTGGGAGGGGCTCTGCACTGTATATGTCACAGGCGCTAATGATGATCGTGAGTGCAATTTCTGCATTAACTGTCTTAACTCTCAATCAGGACTCACAGGGCAGGAACTCACGTCCCTTTAGTTCCTCTGTCTCCAAAGTGGTATGGGTGAAGGGGTCTGATGCCTGGCGCTCAATTACTATAACAGGAAAACTGAAAAGTGATATATCACACTGTACAGCACAGGAAGAAGTTTTGAACGAAAGAAGAGAAAAGCAAATCACTACTTTGTAAACTAAATCACATGTGTGTCGCTACTCAATTACGAATATAGGAAAACTGAGAATTGATATAGCACACTGTGCAGCACAGGAACAAGTTTCCAAAAAATAACAGAAACGCAAAGCACAACTTTTGTAAACTAACTCACATAATGTGTCACCTGTTCAATTATTATAACAGGAAAACTGAAAAGTGATATAACCCTTAACCCTAACCCCTAACCCTAACCCTAACCCTAACCCTATCCCTAACCCTAATCCTAACCCTAACCCTACCTAAACCCTAACCCCTAACCCTAACCTAACCCTAAACTAACCTTCAACTAAACTGTAAATCGCTCCTAACAGGAACAAGTTTCCAATGAAAGAACATAAACGCAAAGCACTACTTTGTAAACTGAATCACATGTGTGTTTATCACTAAATTAGAATAGAAGAAAACTGAACAGTCATATATTGAACTGTTCGCAAAGAAACAAGTTTTCATCGAAAGAACGGAAACACAAAGCACAACTTTGTAAAGTAATTCACATACGTGTCACCTGTTCAATTATTATAACAGGGAAACTGAAAAAGTGATATAACCTAACCCTAACCCTAACATTAACTCTAACCCTAACCTGCTAAACCTAATGCTAACCCTAACGCTAACCCTAACCCCTAATCGAATCCTTAACCCTAACCGTAACCCTACCCTAACCCTAACCCTAACCCTAAGCCTAACCCTAACCCCTAACCCTAAAAGTAACCCTACCCTAACCCTAACCCTAACCCTAACCCTAACCCTAACCCTAACCCTAACTCCTAACAGGAACAAGTTTCCAACGAAAGAACATAAATGCAAAGCACTACTTTGTAAACTAAATCACATATTTGTTGCTTGCTCAATTAGGACTACAGGAAAACTGAAAAGCAATATATCAAAATGTATGGCAAAAGAAGCAAGCTTACATCGAAAAGAACAGAAACGCAAAGCACAACTTTGTAAACTAATTCCCCTACGTGTCACCTGTTCAATTACTATAACAGGAAAACTGAAAAGTGATATAACCCTAACCCTAACCCTACCCCTAACCCCCCAACCCTAACCCTAACACTAACACTAACCCATAACTCTAACCCTAACCCTAACCCTAACCCTACCCTAACTGTAACCCTAACCCTAACCTAACCTTCAACCTAACCCTAACTGTTCCTAACAGGAACAAGTTCCCAAACGAAAGAACATAAAACGCAAAGCACTACTTTGTAAACTAAATCACATGTGTGTCACCCGTTGAATTAGGAATACAGGAAAACTGAAAAGTGATATGTCCCACTCTAGTGCACAGAAAAAAGTTTCCAATGAAAGAAAAGAAATATAAAGCACAACTTTGCAAACTAAGTAACATGTGTGTCGTCGGTTCAATTAGGAATACAGGAAAACTGAAAAGTGATATCTCCCTCTGTAGTGCACAGAAACCAATTTCCACCAAAAGAATAGAAAGGAAAGTCACAACTTTGTAAACTAAATCACATTTGGGTCGCCCGCTAAATTAGGAATACAGGAAAACTGAAAAGTGATATATCGCACTTTACAGCACAGGAACAAGTTTCCAACGGAAGAACAGAAAAGCAAAGCACTACTTTGTAAAGAGAATCACGAGGGTGTCGCTTGCTCAATTTGGAATACAGGAAAACTGAAAAGTGTTATCTCCCACTGTACAGCACAGAAACAAGTTTCCATCGAAAGAACAGAAACGCAAAGCAAAACTTTGTAAACTGATTCACATATGTGTCACCCGTTCAATTACTATAACAGGAAAACTGAAAAGTGATATATCACACTGTACAGCACAGGAAGAAGTTTTGAACGAAAGAAGAGAAAAGCAAATCACTACTTTGTAAACTAAATCACATGTGTGTCGCTCGCTCAATTACGAATATAGGAAAACTGAGAATTGATATAGCACACTGTGCAGCACAGGAACAAGTTTCCAAAAAAAATAACAGAAACGCAAAGCACAACTTTGTAAACTAACTCACATATGTGTCACCTGTTCAATTATTATAACAGGAAAACTGAAAAGTGATATAACCCTAACCCTAACCCCCTAACCCTAACCCCTAACCCTAACCCTATCCCTAACCCTAATCCTAACCCTAACCCTACCCTAACCCTAACCCTAACCCTAACCCTAACCCTAAACTAACCTTCAACTAAACTGTAAATCGTTCCTAACAGGAACAAGTTTCCAATGAAAGAACATAAACGCAAAAGCACTACTTTGTAAACTGAATCACATGTATTGTCGATCACTAAATTAGAATAGAAGAAAAACTGAACAGTCATATATTGAACTGTTCGCAAAGAAACAAGTTTTCATCGAAAAGAACGGAAACACAAAGCACAACTTTGTAAAGTAATTCACATACGTGTCACCTGTTCAATTATTATAACAGGGAAACTGAAAAGTGATATAACCCTAACCCTAACCCTAACATTAACTCTAACCCTAACCTGCTAAACCTAATGCTAACCCTAACGCTAACCCTAACCCCTAATCGTAACCTTAACCCTAACCGTAACCCTACCCTAACCCTAACCCTAACCCTAAGCCTAACCCTAACCCCCTAACCCTAAAAGTAACCCTACCTAACCCTAACCCTAACCCTAACCCTAACCCTAACCCTAACCCTAACTCCTAACAGGAACAAGTTTCCAAACGAAAGAACATAAACGCAAAGCACTACTTTGTAAACTAAATCACATATTTGTTGCTTGCTCAATTAGGACTACAGGAAAACTGAAAAGCAATATATCAAAATGTATGGCAAAGAAGCAAGCTTACATCGAAAGAACAGAAACGCAAAGCACAACTTTGTAAACTAATTCCCATACGTGTCACCTGTTCAATTACTATAACAGGAAAACTGAAAAGTGATATAACCCTAACCCTAACCCTACCCCTAACCCCTAACCCTAACCCTAACACTAACACTAACCCATAACTCTAACCCTAACCCTAACCCTAACCCTACCCTAACTGTAACCCTAACCCTAACCTAACCTTCAACCTAACCCTAACTCGTTCCTAACAGGAACAAGTTCCCAACGAAAGAACATAAACGCAAAGCACTACTTTGTAAACTAAATCACATGTGTGTCACCCGTTGAATTAGGAATACAGGAAAACTGAAAAGTGATATGTCCCACTCTAGTGCACAGAAAAAAGTTTCCAATGAAAGAAAAGAAATATAAAGCACAACTTTGCAAACTAAGTAACATGTGTGTCGTCGGTTCAATTAGGAATACAGGAAAACTGAAAAGTGATATCTCCCTCTGTAGTGCACAGAAACCAATTTCCACCAAAAGAATAGAAAGGAAAGTCACAACTTTGTAAACTAAATCACATTTGGGTCGCCCGCTAAATTAGGAATACAGGAAAACTGAAAAGTGATACCTCCCATTTTTGAGCACAGAAAGAGGTTTCCAATGAAAGCACAGAAACACAAACCACAGCTTTGGAAAATAAATCACATGTGTGTCGCCAGTTCCATTAGGAATACAGGAAAACTGAAAAGTGATATCTCCCACTTGAGAGCATAGAAAGAATTTTCCATCGAAAATACAGAAATGTAAAGCACAACTTTGTAAACTAAGTCACATGTGTGTCACCTGTTCAATTAGGAATACAGGAAAAATTAAAAAGTGATATCTCCCACTTTAGAGCACAGAAAAAGTTTCCAATGAAAGAACTTCAAGGCAAAGCAGAGCTTTGGAAAATAAATCACATCTGTGTCGCACGTTCAATTAGGAATACAGGAAAACTGAAAAGTGATATCTCGCACTGTACCTCACAGAAACAAATTTCCAATGAAAGAACAGAAACGCAAAGTACAACTTTGGAAACTAAAATACATGTGTGTCGCCCGCTCAATTAGGAATACAGGAAAAACAAAAAGTGATATCTGGCACTGTACCTCACAGAAACAAGTTTCCAATGAAAGAACAGAAATGTATAGCACAACTTTGTAATCTAAGTAAGATGTTTATAGCCCTTTCAATTAGGAATACAGGAAAAATGAAAAGTGATATCTCCCACTTTAGAGCACAGAAAGAAGTTTCCAATATAAGAACAGAAACGAAAAGCACAACTTTGGAAACTAAATCATATGTGTGTCATAGGAATACAGGAAAACTGAAAAGTGATATCTCGCATTTGTACCTCAGAGAAACAAGTTTCCAATGAAAGAAAAGAAATATAAAGCACAACTTTGCAAACTAAGTAACATGTGTATCATACGGTCAATTAGGAATACAGGAAAACTGAAAAGTGATATCTCATACTTGAGAGCACAGAAAGAAGTTTCCATCAAAAAATACAGAAATGTAAAGCACAACTTTGTAAACTAAGTAACATGTGTGTCAACCATTCAATTAGGAATACAGGAAAACTGAAGAGTGATATCTTGCAGTGTAGCACACAGAAACAAGTTTCCAACGAAAGAAGAGAAATGTAAAGTACAAATTTGTAAACTAAGTAACAAGAGTGTTGTCCGTTCAATTAGGAATACAGGAAAACTGAAAAGTGATATCTCCCACTGTAGAAAACAGAAACATGTTTCCACCAAAAAAATAGAAAGGAAAGTCACAACTTTGGAAACTAAATCACATTTGTGTCGACCGCTCAATTAGGAATACAGGAAAACTGAAAAGTGATATCTCCCACTTTAGAGCACAGAAAGAAGTTCCCAATGAAAGAACATAAAGACAGAGCAGAGCTTTGGAAACTAAATCACATGTGTGTCGCCCATTCCATTAGGAATACAGGAAAACTGAAAAGTGATATCTCGCACTTTAGAGCACAGAAAGAAGTTCCCAATGAAAGAACATAAAGACAGAGCAGAGCTTTGGAAACTAAATCACATGTGTGTCGCCCATTCCATTAGGAATACAGGAAAACTGAAAAGTGATATCTCGCACTTTACCCCACAGAAACAAGATTCCAATGAAAGAACAGAAATGTAAAGCACAACTTTCCAATCTAAGTAAGATGTTTATAGCCCTTTCAATTAGGAATACAGGAAAAACGAAAAGTGATATCTCCCACTTTAGAGCACAGAAAGAAGTTTCCAATGAAAGAACAGCAACTCAAAGCACAACTTTGGAAACTAAATCACATGTGTGTCACCCGTTCAATTATTATAACAGGAAAACTGAAAAGTGATATATCGCAATGTACAGCACAGGAACAAGTTTTGAACGAAAGAATAGAAAAGCAAATCACTACTTTGTAAACTAAACCACATGTGTGTCGCTTGCACAATTATGAATATAGCAAAACTGAGAATTGATATATCGCACTGTACAGCACAGGAACAAGTTTCCACCAAAATAACAGAAACGCAAAGCAAAACTTTGTAAACTAATTCCCATACGTGTCACCTGTTCAATTACTATAAAAGGAAAACTGAAAAGTGATATAACCCTAACCCTAACCCTACCCCCTAACCCCTAACCCTAACACTAACACTAACACTAACCCATAACTCTAACCCTAACCCTAACCCTAACCCTACCCTAACCGTAACCCTAACCCTAACCTAACCTTCAACCTAACCCTAACTCGTTCCTAACAGGAACAAGTTTCCAACGAAAGAACATAAACGCAAAGCACTACTTTTTAAACTAAATCACATGTGTGTCACTCGCTCAGTTAAGAATACAGGAAAAAAAAAAGATATATATCGCACTGTACAGCACAGGAACAAGTTTGAACGAAAGAACAGAAAAAGCAAAGCACTACTTTGTAAACTGAATCACATGTGTGTCGCTTTGCTCAATTAGGAATACAGGAAAACTGAACAGTGATATATCGCACTTTACAGCACAGGAACAAGTTTCCAACAAAAGAACAGAAAAGCAAAGGACTACTTTGTAAAGAGAATCACGTGGGTGTAGCTCGCTCAATTTGGAAAACAGAAAAACTGAAAAGTGTTATCTCCCACTGTACAGCACAGAAACAAGTTTCCATTGAAAGAACAGATATGCAAAGCACAACTTTGTAAACTGATTCACATATGTGTCACCCGTTCAATTATTATAACAGGAAAACTGAAAAGTGATATAACCCTAACCCTAACCCTAACCCCTAACCCTAACCCTAACCCTAACCCTAACCCTAACCCTAACCCTAACCCCTAACCCTAACCCTAACCCTAACCCTAACCCTAACCCTAACCTAACCTTCAACCTAACCCTAAATCGTTTCTAACAGGAACAAGTTTCCAACGAAAGAACATGAACGCAAAGCACTACTTTTTAAACTAAATCACATGTGTGTCACTCTCTCAGTTAAAAATACAGGAAAACAGAAAAGATGTATATCTCCCTGTACAGCACAGGAACAAGTTTCGAACGAAAGAATAGAAAAGCAAAGCACTACTTTGTAAACTAAATCACATGTGTGTCGCTCACTCAATTAGGAATATAAGAAAACTGAAATGTCATATATTGAACTGTTCGGCAAAGAAACAAGTTTTCATCGAAAGAACAGAAACACAAAGCACAACGTTGTAAAGTAATTCACATACGTGTCACCTGTTCAATTATTATAACAGGAAAACTGAAAAGTGATATAACCCTAACCCTAACCCTAACATTAACCCTAACACTAACCCGCTAAACCTAACCCTAACCCTAACGATAACCCTAACCCCCTAATCGTAACCTTAACCTAACCGTAACCCTACCTAACCCTAACACTAACCCTAACCCTAATACCCTAACCCTAACCCTAACACTAACCCTAACCCTCTAACCCTAACCCTAACCTAACCCAAACTCCTAACAGGAACAAGATTCCAACAAAAGAACTTAAACGCAAAGCACTCCTTTGTAAACTAAATCACATGTGTGTTGCTCGCTCAGTTAGGAATACAAGAACACTGAAAAGTGATATATCGAATTGTATGGCAAAGAAATAAGTTTACATCGAAAGAACAGAAACGCAAAAGCACAACTTTGTAAACTAATTCACAAACGTGTCGCCCTGTACAATTATTATAACAGGAAAACTAAAAAAGTGATATAACCCTAACCCTAACCCTAACCCTACCCCTAACCTTAACGCCCTAACCCTAACCCTAACCCCCTAACCTTAACCCAAACTTAACCCTAAGTTTTTCCTAACAGGAACAAGTTTCCATCGAAAGAAAATAAACGCAAAGCACTACTTTGCAAACTAAATCACATGTGTGTCGATTGCTCAATTAGGAATACAGGAAAACTAAAAAGTGTTATCTCGCCCTGTACAGCACAGAAACAAGTTTCCATCGAAATAACATAAACACACAGCACTCCTTTGTAAACTAAATCACCTGTGTGTCGCTCGCTCAGGTAGGAATACAAGAAAACTGAAAAGTGATATATCGAACTGTATGGCAAAAAGACAAGTTTTCATCGAAAGAATAGAAACACAAAGCAAAACTTTGTAAACTAATTCACATACGTGTCGCCTGTTGTTCAATTATTATGACAGGAAAAACTGAAAAGGGATGTAACCTAACCCTAACCCCTAACCCTAACACTAACCCTAACCCTATCCTAACCCTAACCTAACCTGACCCTAACCCCCCTAACCCAAAACCCCTAACCCAAACACTAACCTAACCCTAACCCTAACCCTAACACCTAACCTAACCTAACCCTAACCCTAACCCTAACCCCCTAACCCTAACCCTAAACCTAACCCTAACTTGTTCCTAACAGGAACAAGTTTTCAACAAAAGAACAGAAATCACACATGTGTCTCTGGCTCAATTAGGAATACAGGAAAACTGAAAAGTGATATATCGCACTGTACTGCAGAGAAACAAGTTTCCAACCGAAGAAAAGAAACGCAAAGCACAACTTTGTAAACTAATTCACAAATGTGTCACCCGTTCAATTATTATATCAGGAAAACTGAAAAGTGATATATCGCACTGTACAGCACAAAAACAAGTTTGCAAAAGAAGAACAGAAAGGCAAACCACTACATTGTAAACTAAATCACATGTGTGTCGCTCGCTCAATTAGGAATACAGGAAAACTGAAAAGTGATATACCGCACTCTACAGCACAGGAACAAGTTTCCAAAAAAGAATAGAAAAGCAAAGCACTACTTTGTAAACTAAATTACCTATGTGTCACCTCGCTCAATTAGGAATACAGGAAAACTGAAAAGTGTTATCTCACTCTGTACAGCACAGAAACAAGTATTCATCGAAGAACAGAAACACAAAGCACAACTTTGTAAACTAATTCAAATACGTGTCGCCTGTGCAATTATTGTAACAAGAAAACTGAAAAGTGATAGAACCTAACCCTAACCCTAACCTTACCCTAACCTAACCCCTAAATCTAAATCTAACCCTAAAAACCATAACCCCTAACCTTAACCCTAACCCTAACCCTAACACTACCTGTTCCTAACAGGAACAAGTTTCCAAGGAAATACATAAACGCAAAGCACTCCTTTGTAAACTAAATCACCAGTGTGTCGCTGGATCAGGTAGGAATACAAGAAACTGAAAAGTGATATATCGAACTGTATGGCAAAGAAACAAGTTTTCATCGAAGGAACACAAACGCAAAGCACAACTTTGTAAACTAATTCACATACGTGTTGCCTTTTCAATTATTATATCAGGAAAACTGAAAAGCGATATAACCCTAACCCTAACCCTAACCCTAACCCCCCAAACACTAACCATAACCCTACCCTAACCCTAAACCTAACCCTAACCCTAAGCCTAACCCTGATGCTAACCCCCTAAGCCTAACCCTAACTGTAACACTAACCCCTAACCCTGACCCTAACCCTAACCCTGCCCTGACCCTAACCCTAACCTGAACTCTAACCCTAACTTGTACCTAACAGGAACAAGTTTCAAAGGAAAGAACATGAACGCAAAGCACTACTTTGTAAACTAAATCACATGTGTGTCGCTCGCTCAATTAGGAATACAGGAAACCTGAAAATTGATATAATGCACTGTACAGCACAGGAAAAATTTTCCAAAGAAAGAAAAGAAAAGGAAAGCCCTACTTTTAAACGGAATCACATGTGTATCGCTTCGCTCAATTAGGAATACAGGAAAAGTAAAAATTCTATCTCACTTTCTGTATGGCACAGAAACAAGTTTCCATTGAAAGAACAGAATTGCAAAGCACAACTTTGTAAACTAATTCACATAGGTGTTGCCAGTTCAATTATTTTAACAGGAAAACTGAAAAGTGATAGAACCCTAACCCTAACCATATCCAAACCCTAAAGCCCTAACCCTAACCCTAACCCTAACCCTAACCCTAGCCCTAAACCTGAAAATACCCTAACCCTAACACAATCCAAATCCCTAAACCTATGAAAGAACAGAAACGCAAAGCACAACTTTGTAAACTAATTCATATACATGCCTCCTGTTCAATTATTAAAACAGGAAAACTGAAACGTGATATAACCCTAACCCTAACCCTAACCCCCTATCCCTAAACTTAACCCCCTAACCCTAACCCTAACCCCAAACCTAACCCTAACCCTAACCCTAGCCCTAACCCTAACCTAAGTTTTTTCCTAACAGGAACAAGTTTCCAACGAAAGAACATAAACGCAAAGCACAACTTTGTAAACTAAATAAATCACATGTGTGTGGCTATCTCAATTAGGAATACAGGAACACTGAAAAGTGATATATCGCATTGTACAGCACAGGAACAAGTTTCAAATGAAAGAACAGAGAAGCAAAGCACTACTTTGTAGACTAAATCACATGTGTGACACTCACACAATTATTAATGCAGGAAAACTGAAAAGTGATATATCGCACCATACAGCACAGGAACAATTTTCCAACAAAAGAACAGAAAAGCAAGGCACTACTTTTAAACGGAATCACTTGTGTGTCGCTTGCTCAATTAGGAATACAAGAAAACTGAAAAGTGTTACCTCGCACTGTACAGCACAGAAACAAGTTTCCATCGAAAGAATAAAAAGGCAAAGAACAACTTTGTAAACTAATTCACATATGTGTTGCCCTTTCAATTATTATAACAGGAAAAGTAAAAAGTGATATATAACACTGTATAGCAGAGAAACAAGTTTCCAACAGAAGAACAGAAAAGCAAAAGCGACTTTTAAATGGAATCACATGTGTGTTGCTTGCTCAATTAGGAACACAGGAAAACTGAAAAGTGTTATCTCAAGACTGTATGGCAAAGAAACAAGTTTCCATCGAAGGAACAGAAACACATAGCACAAATTTGTAAACTAATACACATAAGTGTCGCCTGTTCAATTAGTATAACAGAAAAACTGAAAAGTGATATAACCCTAACCCTAACCTTAACCCTAACCACATAACCCTAACCGTAACACTAACCATAACCCTTAATCCTAACCGTAAACATAACCCTAACCCTAACCCTACCCTAACCCTAAATCTAACCCTCACCCTAACCCTAAATTGGTCCTAACAGGAACAAGTTTCCAATGAAAGAACATAAACACAAAGCACTACTTTGTAAACTAAATCACATGTGTGTAACTCGCTCATTTAGGAATACAGGAAAATGTAAATTGATATAAAGCACTGTACAGCACAGGATCAAGTTTCAACGAAAGAACAGAAAAACAAAGCACTACTTTTTAAACGAAATCACATGTGTGTCGCTCGCTCAATTAGGAATACAGGAAAACTGAAAAGTGTTATCTCAAGACTGTATGGCACAGAAAAAAGTTTCCATCGAAGGAACAGAAACGCAAAGCACAACTTTGTAAAATAAATCTCATGTGTGTCACTAGCTCAATTAGGAATACAGGAAACTGAAAAGTGATATATTGAACTGTACGGCAAAGAAACAAGTTTTTATCAGAAGAACAGAAACACAAAGCACAACTTTATAAACTAATTCACATACGTGACGCCTGTTCAATTATTATAACAGGAAAACTGAAAAGTGATATAACCTAACCTAACCATAACCCTAACCCCCAAACGCTAAATCTAACCCTAACCCTAAACCCCTATCCCTAACCCTAACCTTAACCCTAACCATAACCCTAACCATAACCCTAACACATAACCCTAACCCTAACACTAACCCTAACGCTAACCCCGTAAACCTAACCCTAACACCAACCCTTACCTCTAACCCTAAACCTAACAATAATCCTAACCCTAACCCTAACACAAACCCTAACCCTAACCCTAACCTGAATCTTAACCCTAACCCTAACCCTAACCCAGGAAAACTCACCTTAACCTAAAACTAACTTGGTCCCAACAGGAACAAGTTTCCAAAGAAAGAACATAAACACAAAGCACTACTTTGTAAAATGAATCACAAGTGTGTCACTCGCTCAATTGGGAATACAGAAAAACAGAAAAGTGAAATAACGCACTGTACAGCAAAGGAACAATTTTCCAACAAAAGAACAGAAAAGCAAAGCACTACTTTGTAAAATAAATTACATGTGTGTCGCTTGCTCAATTAGGTAATGCAGGAAAACTGAAGAGTGTTATCTCGCACTGTATGGCACAGAAACAAGTTTCTGTCGAAAGAACAGAAACACAAAGCACTATTTTGTAAACTAAATCACATGTGTGTGTCGCTTGCAAATTAGGTAAACAGGAAAACTGGAAAGTGATATATTGCACCATAGAGCACAGAAACAAATTTCCAACAAAAGATCAGAAAAGCAAACACACTTTTAAACGGAATCACATGTGTGTTGATCGCTCAATTAGGAATAACAGGAAAACTGAAAAGTGTCATCTCACACTATATGGCAAAGAAACAAGTTTCCATCAAAAGAACAGAAACGCAAAGCACAACTTTGTAAACTAATTCACATGTGTGTCGCCAGTTTAATTATTATAACAGGAAAAGGAATAGGTGATATATCACACTGTACAGCACATAAAACAAATTTCAACAGAAGAACAGAAACGCAAAGCACTACTTTGTGAACTGAATCACATGTGTGTCGCTTGCTCAATTAGGAATAAGGAAAACTTAAAAGTGATATATCGCCCTGTACAGCACAAGAACAAATTTCCAACAAAAGAACAGAAAGGAAAAAGTACGAATTTTAAACGGAATCACATGTGTGTCGCTCGCTCAGTTAGGAATACAAGAAAACTGAAAAGTGTTATCTCGCACTGTATGGAACAGAAAAAAGTTTTCAATGAAAGAACAGAAACACAAAGCACAACTTTGTAAACTAATTCAAATACGTGTCGCCTGTTCAATTATTATAACAGGAAAACTGAAAAGTGATATAACCCTGACCCTAAGACTAGCCCTAACGCTAACACTAACACTAACTCTAACCCTAACACCAACCCATAACTAACCTAACCCCTAACCCTAACCATAATCCTAACCCTAACCCTAACCCTAACCCTAACACTAACCCTAACCCTAACCTAACCCTAACCCTAACCCTAAACCTAAACCAGAAATCACAACATGTGTCTCTGGCTCAATTAAATACTAAAACTGAAAAGTGATATTCCTAATAGAGAAACAAGTTTCCAACGAAGAACATAAACGCAAAGCACAACTTTGTAAACTAAATCACAAATGTGCACCCGCTCAATTAGGAATACAGGAAAACTGAAATGTGATATATCGCACTATACAACACAAAAACAAGTTTGCAAAGAAGAACAGAAAAGAAAACCAATACTTTGTAAATTAAATCACATGTGTGTCGCTCACTCAATTAGGAATACAGGAGAACTGAAAAGTGATATATTGCACTGTATAGCACAGAACAAGTTTCCAAAAAGAATAACATGAACTCAAAGTACAACTTTGTAAACTAAATTACACATACGTGTTGCCTGTTCAATTATTATAACAGGAAAACTGAAAAGTGATATAACGACTGTACAGCACAAAAACAATTTTCAATCGAAAAGAACAGAAACACAAAGCACAACTTTGTAAACTAATTTAAATATGTGTCGCCTGTTCAATGATTATAACAGGAAAACTGAAAAGTGATATAACCCTAACCCTAACCCTAACCCTAACCCTAACCCCTAAACCTAGCACTAACCCAAAACCCTAACCCTAACCCTAACCCTATCCTAACCCTAACCCTATCCTAACCCTAACCCTAAACCAAACCCTTACCTAACCCTAACAAGTTTCACTACAAGTTTCAAAAAAAGAATATAAACGCAAAGCCCTAATTTGTAAAGTAAATCACATGTGTGTCACTGGATCAATTAGGAATACAGGAAACCTGAAAAGTGATATATCGAACTGTACAGCACAGGAAGAAGTTTAAAACGAAAGAATATGAGAGCAAAGCACAACTTTAAACGGAATCACATGTGTGTCGCCGCTTCAATTAGGAATAAGGAAAACTTAATAGTGATATATCACACTGTACAGCTAACCCTAACAAATTTCAAACAAAAGAACAGAAAAGCAAAACCCGACTTTTTAAACGGAATCACATGTGTGTCACCCTCAATTAGGAAAACAGGAAAACTGAAAAGTGTTATATCCCTGTATGGCACAGAAACAAGTTTCCATCAAGGAACAGAAACGCAAAGCACAACTTTGTAAACTAATTCACATATCCCTCGCCTGACCCTTATTATAACAGGAAAACTGAAAAGTGATATATCACACTGTACAGCACAGGAACAAGTTTCAAAGGAAAGAACAGAAAAGCAAAGCACTACTTTGTAAACTAAATCAAATGTGTGTCGCTCGCTCAATTAGAAATACAGGAAACCTGAAAAGTGATATATCGCACTGTACAACACAGAAAAAAGTTTCCAATGAAAGAACAGAAAAGCAAAGCACTACTTTTAAATGGAATCACATGTGTATCGCTTCGATCAATTAGGAATACAGGAAAACTGAAAAATGATATATCGAACTATACGGAAAAGAAACAGGTTTTCATTGAAAGAACAGAAACGCAAAGCACAACTTTGTAAACTAATTCACATAGGTGTTGCCAGTTCAATTATTATAACAGGAAAACTGAAAAGTGATATAACCCTGACCCTAAGATTAGCCCTAACGCTAACGCTGTAACTCTAAACCCTAACACAACCCATAACTTTAACCCTAACCCTAACCATAATCCTAACCCTAACCATAACCCTAACCCTAACACTAACCCTAACCCTAACCTAACCCTAACCCTAACCCTAAACCTAAACCTAACCTTAACCCTAACAACACAACTTGTTCCTAATTAACAAGTTTCCAAAACTAAAGAACATAAACGCAAAAGCACTACTTTGTAAACTAAATCACATGTGTGCCACCTGTTCAATTAGGAATACAGGAAAACTGAAATGTGATATAACCCTAACCCTAACACTGGAACAAGTTTCCCTAAACTTAAAGAACAGAAAAGAAAAGCAAACTTTGTAAATTAAATCACATGTGTGTCGCTAACTCAATTAGGAATACAGGAGAACTGAAAAGTGATATATTGCACTGTATAGCACAGGAACAAGTTTCCAACGAAAGAACATGAACTCAAAGTACAACTTTGTAAACTAAATCACATACGTGTTGCCTGTTCAATTATTATAACAGGAAAACTGAAAAGTGATATAACGCACTGTACAGCACAAAAACAATTTTCAATCGAAAAGAACAGAGACACAAAGCACAACTTTGTAAACTAATTTAAATATGTGTCGCACTGTTCAATGATTATAACAGGAAAACTGAAAAGTGATATAACCCTAACCCTAACCCTAACCCTAACAATAACCAACAAACCATAGCACTAACCCATAACCCAACCTAACCCTAAACCCTATCCTAACCCTAACCTATCCTAATTAACCCTAAACCAAACCCTTAAAGTGTAACCCTAACTTGTTCCGAACACTAACAAGTTTCCAAAAAGAATATAAAAAGGCAAAAAGCCCAAATTTGTAAAGTAAATCACATGTGTGTCACTTTCTCAATTAGGAATACAGGAAACCTGAAAAGTGATATATAACAGTGTACAGCACAGGAAGAAGTTTAAAACAGAAGAATATGAGAGCAAAGCACAACTTTTAAACGGAATCACATGTGTGTCGCTTGCTCAATTAGGAATAAGGGAAAACTTAAAAGTGATATATCACACTGTACAGCTCAAAGAACAAATTTCAAACAAAAGAACAGAAAAGCAAAGCACAACTTTTAAATGGAATCACATGTGTGTCGCCGTTCAATTAGGAAAACAGGAAAACTGAAAAGGGTTATCTCACGCTGTATGGCACAGAAACAAGTTTCCATCGAAGGAACAGAAATGCAAAGCACAACTTTGTAAACTAATTCAAACATACGTGTCGCCCGCATAATTATTATAACAGGAAAACTGAAAATGATATATCACACTGTACAGCACAGGAACAAGTTTCAAGTGAAAGAACAGAAAAGCAAAGCACTACTTTGTAAACTAAATCAAATGTGTGTCACTTCGCTCAATTAGAAAACAGGAAACCTGAAAAGTGATATATCGCACTGTACAGCACAGAAACAAGTTTCCAAGGAAAGAACAGAAAAGCAAAGCACTACTTTTAAATGGAATCACATGTGTGTCGCTCGATCAATTAGGAATACAGGAAAACTGAAAAATGATATATCGAACTGTATGGAAAAGAAACAGGTTTTCATCGAAAGAACAGAAACATAAAGCACAACTTTGTCAAATAATTCACATACGTGTCGCCTGTTCAATTATTATAACAAGAAAACTGAAATGTGATATAACCCAAACCTAACCCCCCCCATAACCCTAACCCTAACCCTACCCTAAAAACTAAAGAAACAAGTTTATTCCTAACAGAACAAGTTTCCAACGAAGAAACATAAACGCAAAGCACTACTTTGTAAACTAAATCACATGTGTGTTGCTTGTTCAATTAGAAATACAGGAAAACTGAAAAGCTTTATAACCTGTAACGGCAAAGAATCAAGTTTTCATTGAAAGAACAGAAACGCATAACCACAAGTTTGTAAACTAATTCACATACGTGTCCCCTGTTCAATTATTATAACAGGAAAACTGAAAAGTGATATAACCCTAACCATAACCCTAACCCACAACCCTAACCCTAACACTAATCCTAATCCTAACCCCTAACCCTAACCCTAACACTAACCCTAACCCGCTAACCCTAACCCTAACACTAACCCTAAACCTAACATTAACCCCCTAAGCCTAACACTAACCCTAACGCCTAACCCCTAACCCTAACCCTAACCCTAAACCTAAACCTAACCCTAACCCTAAAAACCTAACTTGTTCCTAACAGAACAAGATTCCAAAGAAAGAACATAAATGCAAAGCAGTACTTTGTAAACTTAATCACATGTGTCACTTGCTCAATTAGGAATAAACGAAAAATTGAAAAGTGATATATCACACTGTACAGCACAGAAACAAGTTTCCAACAAAAGAACAGAAACACAAATCACTACTTTGGAAACTAAATCAAATGTGTGTCGCCCGTTCAATTAGGAATACAGGAAAACTGAAAAGTGTCATCTCTCACTATATGGCAAAGAAACAAGTTTCCATCAAAAGAACAGAAACACAAAGCACAACTTTGTAAACTAATTCACACACGTGTCGCCAGTTTAATTATTATAACAGGAAAAGGAATAGGTGATATATCACACTGTACAGCACATAAACAAGTTTCCAACAGAAGAACAGAAACGCAAAGCACTACTTTGTGAACTGAATCACATGTGTGTCGCTCGCTCAATTAGGAATAAGGGAAAACTTAATAGTGATATATCGCACTGTACAGCACAAGAACAAATTTCCAACAAAAGAACAGAAAGGAAAAGTACAATTTTAAACGGAATCACATGTGTGTCGCCGCTCAATTAGGAATACAGGAAAACTGAAAAGTGTTATCTCGCACTGTATGGAACAGAAAAAGGTTTCCTTCGAAGGAACAGAAACGCAAAGCACAATTTTGTAAACTAATTCACATACGTGTCGCCTGTTCAATTATTATAACAGGAAAACTGAAAAGTGATATAACCCTGACCCTAAGACTAGCCCTAACGCTAACACCGTAACTCTAACCCTAACACCAACCCATAACTCTAACCCTAACCCTAACCATAATCCTAACCCTAACCAGTAACCCTAACCCTAACACTAACCCTAACCCTAACCTAACCCTAACCCTAACCCTAAACCTAAACCTAACCTTAACCCTAACCCTAACACTAACTTGTTCCTAATAGGAACAAGTTTCCAACGAAAGAACATAAACGCAAAGCACTACTTTGTAAACTAAATCACATGTGTGCCACTCCCTCAATTAGGAATACAGGAAAACTGAAATGTGATATATCGCATTGTACAACACAGGAACAAGTTTCGAACGAAAGAACAGAAAAGAAAAGCAATACTTTGTAAATTAAATCACATGTGTGTCGCTCACTCAATTAGGAATACAGGAGAACTGAAAAGTGATATATTGCACTGTATAGCACAGGAACAAGTTCCCAACGAAAGAACATGAACTCAAAGTACAACTTTGTAAACTAATTCACATACGTGTTGCCTGTTCAATTATTATAACAGGAAAACTGAAAAGTGATATAATGCACTGTACAGCACAAAAACAATTTTCAATCGAAAGAACAGAGACACAAAGCACAACTTTGTAAACTAATTTAAATATGTGTCGCCTGTTCAATGATTATAACAGGAAAACTGAAAAGTGATATAACCCTAACCCTAACCCTAACCCTAACCCTAACCCCTAAACCTAGCACTAACCCATAACCCTAACCCTAACCCTAACCCTATCCTAACCCTAACCCTATCCTAACCCTAACCCTAAACCAAACCCTTACCCTAACCCTAACTTGTTCCGAACACTACAAGTTTCCAAAAAAGAATATAAACGCAAAGCCCTAATTTGTAAAGTAAATCACATGTGTGTCACTCGCTCAATTAGGAATACAGGAAACCTGAAAAGTGATATATCGCAGTGTACAGCACAGGAAGAAGTTTAAAACGAAAGAATATGAGAGCAAAGCACAACTTTTAAACGGAATCACATGTGTGTCGCTCGATCAATTAGGAATAAGGGAAAACTTAATAGTGATAAATCACACTGTACAGCTCACGAACAAATTTCAAACAAAAGAACAGAAAAGCAAAGCACGACTTTTAAACGGAATCACATGTGTGTCACTCGCTCAATTAGGAAAACAGGAAAACTGAAAAGTGTTATCTCGCGCTGTATGGCACAGAAACAAGTTTCCATCGAAGGAACAGAAACGCAAAGCACAACTTTGTAAACTAATTCACATACGTGTCGCCCGTACAATTATTATAACAGGAAAACTGAAAAGTGATATATCACACTGTACAGCACAGGAACAAGTTTTGAGTGAAAGAACAGAAAAGCAAAGCACTACTTTGTAAACTAAATCAAATGTGTGTCGCTCGCTCAATTAGAAATACAGGAAACCTGAAAAGTGATATATCGCACTGTACAGCACAGAAACAAGTTTCCAATGAAAGAACAGAAAAGCAAAGCACTACTTTTAAATGGAATCACATGTGTGTCGCTCGATCAATTAGGAATACAGGAAAACTGAAAAATGATATATCGAACTGTACGGAAAAGAAACAGGTTTTCATCGAAAGAACAGAAACGCAAAGCACAACTTTGTCAACTAATTCACATACGTGTCGCCTGTTCAATTATTATAACAGGAAAACTGAAAAGTGATATAACCCTGACCCTAAGACTAGCCCTAACGCTAACGCTGTAACTCTAACCCTAACACCAACCCATAACTTTAACCCTAACCCTAACCATAATCCTAACCCTAACCATAACCCTAACCCTAACACTAACCCTAACCCTAACCTAACCCTAACCCTAACCCTAAACCTAAACCTAACCTTAACCCTAACCCTAACACTAACTTGTTCCTAATAGGAACAAGTTTCCAACGAAAGAACATAAACGCAAAGCACTACTTTGTAAACTAAATCACATGTGTGCCACTCGCTCAATTAGGAATACAGGAAAACTGAAATGTGATATATCGCATTGTACAACACAGGAACAAGTTTCGAACGAAAGAACAGAAAAGAAAAGCAATACTTTGTAAATTAAATCACATGTGTGTCGCTCACTCAATTAGGAATACAGGAGAACTGAAAAGTGATATATTGCACTGTATAGCACAGGAACAAGTTCCCAACGAAAGAACATGAACTCAAAGTACAACTTTGTAAACTAATTCACATACGTGTTGCCTGTTCAATTATTATAACAGGAAAACTGAAAAGTGATATAACGCACTGTACAGCACAAAAACAATTTTCAATCGAAAGAACAGAGACACAAAGCACAACTTTGTAAACTAATTTAAATATGTGTCGCCTGTTCAATGATTATAACAGGAAAACTGAAAAGTGATATAACCCTAACCCTAACCCTAACCCTAACCCTAACCCCTAACCCTAGCACTAACCCATAACCCTAACCCTAACCCTAACCCTATCCTAACACTAACCCTATCCTAACCCTAACCCTAAACCCAACCCTTACCCTAACCCTAACTTGTTCCGAACACTACAAGTTTCCAAAAAAGAATATAAACGCAAAGCCCTAATTTGTAAAGTAAATCACATGTGTGTCACTCGCTCAATTAGGAATACAGGAAACCTGAAAAGTGATATATCGCAGTGTACAGCACAGGAAGAAGTTTAAAACGAAAGAATATGAGAGCAAAGCACAACTTTTAAACGGAATCACATGTGTGTCGCTCGCTCAATTAGGAATAAGGGAAAACTTAATAGTGATATATCACACTGTACAGCTCACGAACAAATTTCAAACAAAAGAACAGAAAAGCAAAGCACGACTTTTAAATGGAATCACATGTGTGTCGCTCGCTCAATTAGGAAAACAGGAAAACTGAAAAGGGTTATCTCACGCTGTATGGCACAGAAACAAGTTTCCATCGAAGGAACAGAAATGCAAAGCACAACTTTGTAAACTAATTCACATACGTGTCGCCCGTACAATTATTATAACAGGAAAACTGAAAAATGATATATCACACTGTACAGCACAGGAACAAGTTTCGAGTGAAAGAACAGAAAAGCAAAGCACTACTTTGTAAACTAAATCAAATGTGTGTCGCTCGCTCAATTAGAAAAACAGGAAACCTGAAAAGTGATATATCGCACTGTACAGCACAGAAACAAGTTTCCAAGGAAAGAACAGAAAAGCAAAGCACTACTTTTAAATGGAATCACATGTGTGTCGCTCGATCAATTAGGAATACAGGAAAACTGAAAAATGATATATCGAACTGTATGGAAAAGAAACAGGTTTTCTTCGAAAGAACAGAAACGCAAAGCACAACTTTGTCAACTAATTCACATACGTGTCGCCTGTTCAATTATTATAACAAGAAAACTGAAATGTGATATAACCCTAACCGTAACCCTAACCCTAACCCTAACCCTACCCTAAACCTAACCCTAACCCTAACCCTAAGCTTAACTTATTCCTAACAGGAACAAGTTTCCAACGAAAGAACATAAACGCAAAGCACTACTTTGTAAACTAAATCACATGTGTGTTGCTTGCTCAATTAGAAATACAGGAAAACTGAAAAGTGCTATATCGACCTGTACGGCAAAGAATCAAGTTTTTATTGAAAGAACAGAAACGCAAAAGCACAAGTTTGTAAAACTAATTCACATACGTGTCGCCTGTTCAATTATTATAACAGGAAAACTGAAAAGTGATATAACCCTAACCATAACCCTAACCCCTTAACCCTAACCCTAACACTAATCCTAATCCTAACCCCCTAACCCTAACCCTAAGCCTAACCTGCTAACCCTAACCCTAACACTAACCCTAAACCTAACATTAACCCCTAAGCCTAACACTAAACCCTAACGCCCAACCCCCCTAACCCTAACCCTAACCCTAAACCTAAACCTAACCCTAACCCTAAACCTAACTTGTTCCTAACAGGAACAAGATTCCAACGAAAGAACATAAATGCAAAGCAGTACTTTGTAAAGTTAATCACATGTGTCACTTGCTCAATTAGGAATCCACGAAAATTGAAAAGTGATATATCACACTGTACAGCACAGAAACAAGTTTCCAATAGAAGAACAGAAACACAAATCACTACTTTGGAAACTAAATCAAATGTGTGTCACCTGCTCAATTAGGAATACAGGAAAACTGAAAAGTGATATCTTCCACTTTAGAACACAGAAAGAATTTTCAAACAAAAAAGTAGAAAGGAAAGCACACTTTTAAACTAAATCACATTTGTGTTGCCTGCTCAATTAGGAATACAGGAAAACTGAAAAGTGATATCTCCAACTTTAGAGTACAGAAAGAAGTTTCCAATGAGAGAACAGAAACTCAAAGCCCAACTTTGGGAAATAAATCACATTTGTGTCGCCCATTCACTTAGGAACACAGGAAAACTAAAAAGTGATATCTCGTGACTGTACCTCACAGAAACATGTTTCCAACGAAAGAACAGAAATTTTAAGCTCAACTTTGTAAACGGCAACATGTGTGTTGCCCGCTCAACTAGGAATACAGGAAAACTGAAAAGTAATATCTCGCACTGTACCTCACAGAAAAAAGTTTTCATGGAAAGAACAGAAACACAACGCACAACTTTGTAAACTAATTCACATACGTGTAGCCTGTTCAATTATTATAACAGGAAAACTGAAAAGTTATATAACCCTAACTGTAACCATAACCCTAACACACTAACCCTAACCCTAACCCTAACCCCGTAACCCCTAACCCTAAACCTAAACCTAACCCCTAACCCTAACCCTAACCCTAACACTAACCGTAAACATACCCTAACCCTAAACCTAACCCTAACCCTAATCCTAACATTAACACTAACTCTAACTTGTTCCTAACAGGAACAAGTTTTCATCGAAAGAACATAAACTCAAAGCACTAATTGGAAATAAATCACATGTGTGTCACTTACTTAATTAGGAATACAGGAAACCTGAAAAAGTGATATATCACACTGTACAGCACAGGAACAAGTTTCCAATGAAAGAACACAAAAGCAAAGCACTACTTTTAAACGGAATCACATGTTTGTCGATCGCTCAATTAGGAATACAGGAAAACTGAAAAGTGATATAATGCACTGTACAACACAGGAACAAGTTTTCAATGAAAGAACACAAAAGCAAAGCACTACTTTTAAATGGAATCACATGTGTGTCGCTCGATCAATTAGGAATACAGGAAAACTGAAAAATGATATATCGAACTGTACGGAAAAGAAACAAGTTTCCAATAGGAAAACAGAAATGCAAAGCTCTACTTTTTAACCTAAATCACATGTGTGTCGTCACTCAATTAGGCTCAAAAACTTATTATAACAGGGAAACAGAAAAAGTCATATAACCCTAACCAAACCAACTAAACTAATAACCCTAACCAGAAAAGTCTACCCCTAACCCCCTAACCCTAACCCTAACCCTAACCCTAACCCCTAACCCTAACCCTAACCCTAACACCTAACCCTAACCCTAACCTAACCCTAACTTGTTCCTAACAGGAACAGTTTTCCAACTTAAGAACATGAACGCAAAGCACTACTTTTTAAACAAAATCACATGTGTGTAGCTTGCTCAAGTAGGAATACAGGAAAACTGAAAAGTGATATATCGACTGTACAGCAGAGGAACAAGTTTTGAATGAAAGAACAGAAGAGCAAAGCACTACTTTCTAAATTAAATCACATGTGTGACCCTCGCTCAATTAGGAATACAGGAAAACTGAAAAGTGATATATCATACTGTACAGCACAGGAGCAAATTTCAATGAAATAACAGAATAGCAAAGCACTAGTTTCTAAACTAAATCACATGTGTGTCGCTTGCTCCATTAGTAATACAGGAAAACTGAAAAGTTAAATAGCGAACTGTACAGCAAATAAACAAGTTTTCATCAAGAGAACAGAAACGCAAGGCACAACTTTGTAAACTAATTCACACACGTGTCGCCTGTTCAAATATTATAACAGGAAAACTGAAAAGTGATATAACCCTAACCCTCACCCTAAACCCGTAACCCTAAACCCCTAACCCTAACCCTAACCCTAACCCTAACCCTAACCCTAACCTCTAACCTTAACCCTAACCCTAACCCTAACTCCTAACACTAACCCTAAAACTAACCCTAACCCTAAATCTAACTTGTTTCTAACAGGAACAGGTTTCGAAAGAAAGAACAGTAAAGCAAAGCACTACTTTCTAAACTAAATGACATGTGTGTCGCTCACATATTTAGGAATACAGGAAACCTGAAGAGTAATATATCACACTGTACAGCACAGGAACAAGTTTCGAAAAAAAGATCAGAAAAGCAAAGCACTACTTTTAAAACGGAATCAAATGTGTGTCTCTCATTCAATTAGGAATACAGGAAAACTGAAAACTGTTACCTCGTACTCTACAGCACACGAAAAAGTTTCCAACGAAAGAAGAGAAAAACAATGCACCTTTATGTAAACGGAATCACATGTGTGTCTCTCGCTCAATTAGGAATACTGGAAAACTGAAAAATT
Source organism: Meriones psammophilus (assembly GCA_036365155.1). Classification (NCBI taxonomy): domain Eukaryota; kingdom Metazoa; phylum Chordata; class Mammalia; order Rodentia; family Muridae; genus Meriones; species Meriones psammophilus. The sequence continues at coordinate 3,074 of JAEOAE010002681.1, read as the reverse complement.
TATCTCGCACTGTAGTGCACAGAAACAAGTTTCCATCGAAAGAACAGAAATGCAAAGCACAACTTTGTAAACTTAATCACATATGTGTCGCCCATTCATTTAATATAACAGGAAAATTGAAAAGTGATATATCGCACTGTTCAGCACAGGAACAAGTTTCCAACGAAAGAACAGAAAAGCAAAGCACTACTTTGTAAACTAAATCACGTGTGTGTTGCTCGCTCAATTAGGAATACAGGAAAACTGAAAAGTGATATATCGAACTCTAAGGCAATGAAACAAGTTTTCATCGAATGCACAGAAACGCAAAGCACAACTTTATAAACTAATTCACATGTGTGTCGCCTGCTCAATTAATATAACAGGAAAATTGAAAAGTGATATATCACACTGTTCAGCACAGGAATAAGTTTCCAACGAAAGAACAGGAAAACTGAAAAGTGATATAACAATAACCCTAACCCTTAACCCTTACCCTATCCCCCTAACCATAACACTAACCCTAACCCTAACCCCTAACCCTAACCCTAACCCTAACCATAACCCTACCCTAACCCTAACCCTAACCCTAACCCTAACCCTAACCCTAACCCTAACCCTAAACCTAACTTGTTCCCAACAGGGACTTGTTCCTAACGGGAACTTGTTCCTAACAGGAACAACTTTTCAACAAAAGAACATAAACACAAAGCACTACTTTCTAAACTAAATCACAAGTGTGTTATTCGATCAATTAGGAATACATGAAAACTGATAAGTGATATATCTAACTGTACAACACAGGAAAAATTTCCAATGAAAGAATAGAAAAGGATATCAGTTCTTTGTAAATAGAATCACATGTGTGTCACAAACTAAATCACATACGTGTAGCCTGTTCAATTATTATAACAGGAAAATTGTAAAGTGATATAATGCTAACCCTAACCCTAACCCTAACCCTAACCCTAATCCTAACCATAACCCTCACATGTAACCCTAAATGTTACCCTATCTCTAACCCTAAAACCTTACCCTAACCCTAACCCTAACCCTAACCCTAACTAACCCCTAACCCTAACCCTAACCCTAACCCTAACCCTAAATTGTTCCTAACAGATTAGGAACAAGTTTCCTAACTTGCTTCCAATGAAAGAACATGAACGCAAAGCATTACTTTGGAAACTAAATCACATGTGTGTGGCTGGCTCAATTAGAAATACAGGAAAACTGAAAGGTGCTATATCACACTCTACAGCTACCCTAACCCTAACCCTAACCCTAACCCTAACCCTAACCCTATCCCTAACCAACCATAACCCTAACTTGTTCCTAACAAGAAAACGCGTTTAAAAGGAAAGAACATAAAAAGCAAAGCACTACTTTGTAAACGGAATCACATGTGTGTCGCACGCTTTATTAGGAATAGAGGAAAACTGAAAAGTGATATATCTCACTCTACAGCACAGGAAGAAGTTTCAAACGAAAGAACATAAAAGCAAAGCAGTACTTTGTAAACAGGATCACATGTGTGTCGCTTGCTCAATCAGGAATACAGGAAAAGTGAAAAGTGATATATCGCACTGTACAGCACAGAAACAAGTTTCCAACACAAGAACAGAAAAGCAAAGCACTACTTTGTAAACTAAAGCACATGTGTGTCGCTCGCTCATTTAGGAATACAGGAAAACTGAAAAGTGATATATCGAATTGTACGGAAAAGAAAGAAGTTTCCAAAGAAAGAATAGAAAAGTAAAGCACTACTTTGTAAACTAAATCTCATGTGTGTCAAACTCACAATGAGGAATACAGGAAAACTAAAAAGTGATATATCGCACTGTACAGCACAAGAACATGTTTCGAACATAAGAACAGAAAAGCCAAGAACTACTTTTAAACAGAATCACATTTGTGTCGCTTGCTCAATTAGGAATACAGAAAAACTGAAAAGTGTTATCTCACACTGTATGTCACAGAAACAAGTTTCCATTGAAAGAACAGAAACGCAAAGCACTACTTGTAAACTAATTCACATACATGTCGCCTGTTCAATTATTATAACAGGAAAACTGAAAAGTAATATAACGCACTGTACAGCACAGGAACAAGTTTTCAACGAAAGAACAGAAAAGAAAAGCACTACTTTGTAAACTAATTCACATAAGTCTCGCCATTCAATTATTATAACAGAAAAACTGAAAAGTGATATAACCCTAACCCTAACCCTAACCTTAACCCCTAAACCTAACCCCTAACCCTAACCTTAACCCTAAACGTAACCCTAACCCTACCCTAACCCTAACCCTAACCCTAACCCCTAACCTTAATCCTAAACCTAATTTGTTCCTAACAGGAACAAGTTTCCAACGAAAGAACATAAAAGCAAAGCACTACTTTGAAAACTAAGTCACATATGTGTTTCTCAGTCAATTAGGAATACAGGAAAACTGAAAAGTGATATATCGAACTGTATGGCAAAGAAACAAGTTTCCAACAAAAGAATAGAAAAGTAACACACTACTTAGTAAACTAAATCACATGTGAGTCACACACTCAATGTGGAATACAGGAAAACTGAAAAGTGATATATCACACTGTACAGCACAGGAACAAGTTTCCAATGAAAGAACATAAAAGCAAAGCACTACTTTGTAAACTAAATCACATGTGTGTCACACACTCAATGAGGAATACAGGAAAACTGAAAAGTGATATATCGAATTGTACGGCAAAGATACAAGTTTCCAACAAAAGAATAGAAAAGTAAAGCACTACTTTGTAAACTAAATCTCATGTGTGTCACACACTCAATGAGCAATACAGGAAAACTGAAAAGTGACATATAGCACTGTACAGCACATGAACATGTTTCAAACATAAGAACAGAAAAGTCAAGAACTACTTTTAAACGGAATCACATTTGTGTTGCTTTCTCAATTAGGAATACAGGAAAACTGAAAAGTGTTATCTGGCACTGTATGTCACAGAAACAAGTTTCCATTGAAAGAATAGAAACACAAAGCACTACTTGTAAACTAATTCACATAAGTGTCGCCATTTATTATTATAAAAGGAAAACTGAAAAGTGAAATAAC
>JAEOAE010004185.1:0-89405 GCA_036365155.1 Meriones psammophilus | reverse complement strand
TTACTTCCCTGCTTTGGTCTTCCAGCAGGTGAGGAGGAGGTGGAGGAGCTTCGTGGCCAGCTTCCCCCAGCCTCACCCTGAATTGACCAGCCCCCTCAGAGACCTCGTTGGATGCCAACAGCTAGAGCTGCTGTGACTGTCCTCGCTCCGTCGGCTGGACTCCTGTGTCTCCTCATCTGCCTCTTCATGTAGTTCTAGACTCTGACCTGTTCTGTCTTGTGACCCAAGGAAGCCTCTGTCAGCAGATCATACAAGGCCCCGCGTGGCTGCCATTCTTGGCTCTGGCAGCTAACTCTTAGCAAAGACCTCCATGGGCCTGAGGAGAAGGCCTATTGAAAGGGTTAGACTTACTTTGTAACCTATATGTCTTCTAAAGCCTATAGTTTTGAGTTTTAGGTCCAGGTTGAGCTAAAGCCTCTTAGTACCTTTCCAGAGAGTAAAGGAATGTGACCCTATCTGTGAGGACAGATATAAAAAAAAAGGGCAAGCAAGCAATGACCTTCACTCAGCAAAAGGAGGACCAGACCCTTGTCCTTGAGATAGCGTTTCTTAGCAATGAACCTAGACTTCTTCTGAGTAGCTTTTGACCTCCAGCCAAAAGTCTGTAGCCCCTAATCTTCAAGGATGAGCTAACCACCCCCACCTTCAATTGCAGCTGCATCCACACTTGGCAGGACTGGCCAAGCTTGAGCACCTAAGACTTACCAATTATCTTACTTTATAGCTTCCTCATCCAATTCTAAATTGCCAAAACTAAAACTTCAAATCTCCCAAATTTTTCTTTTAAAAACCTAAAGGCCTTTGTCTCCCGGTGCCACTCTTTGCTGACCGGCAGGGGTGACCCCGTTGTACAATGGTTAATAAGCCTCTTGCTTTTGCAAGGAGTCTTGGTCTGGGGGAGTTTCTGGGAAGGGCGCGATTGAACTCCTGAGCTGTGAGACCCCAGGTCTTACACTATGAAAGTGTCAACTTTGACCCCTCGACCCCACACAGACCAGCCACCCACTTTCTGGACAGAGTTCAGTGAAACCAAACAGCAGTTGAGAATTTCTTGAATCTGGCCTGGTCACGGGCCCAAGCTCCACCTGGCTTTCTGGTCAGCTGCTAGTGACAAGCCAAGAGTTGTACTCCTTTTTTTTTTCTAAGCAAGGTTTCCCTATGTAGAACAGGCTAGCCTGGAACTCACAGAGATTCCTTTGCTTCCTAAGTGCTGAGATTAATGGTGTGGGCCAGCATGCTTGGCCCAAATAAGGTGAACTTTTTAAGCTTGTTTTTATTTCATGTACATTGTATGTGTGAGGGCATCAGATCTTGGAGACAGAGACAGTGAGCTGCTATGTGGATGCTGGGAATTGAACCCCAACCCCGGTCCTTTGGAAGAACAACCAGGGCTCTTAACCACTGAGCCATCTCTACAGCCCAAACGAAGTAAGGTTTAGTAAATGTATCTTGTGGGCCTGAAAGTAAAAGTCTGTAATCTCAGCACTGGGAAGCTAGGGCAGGAAAGTCAGTCCTTTAAGTGAGGCAATTGGAGGCTAACCCTGGCTGTGTGAGCTCTCACATAGTCTCAAAAAGAATTAGACCAAACAAATGTATGGGGGTCTCAGGTGTGACTCAGTGATAGAGCAGCTGGCCTTGCCTGTGTGAATCCCTGAGTTCCGTTCCCAGCACCGCAGAAAATGGAATCCCATGTATCCAGACTAGGTCTGTGAGTGTGGCTGCAAGCTGTAACAGTTTGTTGCTACTTCTGTCCTGTCCCACCACAAAGCAAGTTTCCCTCCCACAAGGACTCCTGACCTAGACCCCTTCCCCAGGAGGATCAGAAGTGGGCTGGGATGCTTGGTGTCCTGGCCTTCCCAGCTGTGGGGAGAGGAAACGGTTGCCTCTGTATATATGGAAATCCGTGGGCAGGTTCATTTGCTGGGAAGTCTGGGCCACTTCCCCTGTGGGCACTTGACAGATGCCCCGGGGGGGGGGGTCAGGAATGGTCTGTTTGAGGGGGACTGAAGCCAGGGAGGAAAACCACTGCAGAGCTGGTGCTAAAAAGTAGCCTGGCCAGAGAGTGGCCCACTGGGCTGACTAGAGTGTTCTGCCACGAGGCAGTTAGGCCCAGGGTCAGACAGGCCTGATGTGCATCTCTCGTGACTTGATCTTACTGCTGTGGTGTGATTAATGCTAGAAGAGTCTGCTCTTATCTTTCAAATAGAGACAACAGCACCAAGCGAATAGGGTATTTTGAGGAGTCAAAAGGAGAGACATAAGGAAGATCTTAGTATAGGCTCTGTGTTCTAGGCAGGCTGGCTACTTAGCATCTATCACAGCTGCAACTTACTCTCCCCTAAATGACAAAGGGACAGCTATGGAGGGAAGGAACCTGTCAGACTTCTATGGAGAAAGGCACAGTAAACAGGAACAAAGGGGCAGATTTAGGTGGCAAAGCCTGACCGGCGCTCTCCCAGCCAGGTGGCCAAGGACGATGTCAATGACAAAAATGGTGTTTTCCTGTGGTCCTCACCCCAAACCTACAGCCCTAGTGTAATGAGAAGAAAATAGCTCAGGCAAGTCTGTGAGAAAGAGTCTCACAAAATAACTAGATGAAACTGTGATCAAAGAAAGATGGTTACAAAATAAGGGATGGCTCAGCACTTGCTGTCAAGCCTGAAGACCTGAGTTCAAGCCAAGGACACAGCAACTTCCACCAGTTGTCCTCTGACCTCTAAACTATCTCAAAAAACCAAACAAGGAGCTACACAATTGGCTCCGTGATTAAGAACACTGGCTGCTCTTGCAGAAGACCTAGCACCCACATGGCAGCTCACAACTATCTGTAACTCCAATACCAAGGGATATGATGCTCTTTCCTGGACTGCACAGTACCAGACTTGCACACGTAGGTACACACATATGTCCATTCAGGCAAAAATACTTATCTGTCTGTCTGTCTGTCTATCTATCTATCTATCTATCTATCTATCTATCTATCTAAGAATAAAACTGGGCAGTGGTGGCACACACCTTTAATCCCAGCATTCCGGAGGCAGAGGCAGGCAGAACTCTGAGTTGAAGCTAGCCAAGACTACACAGAGAAACCCTGTCTCAAAAAAAAAAAACAAAACAAAACAAAACAAAACAAAACAAAAACAAAAAAAACATTAAAACAAAACAAGCAAACTGTGATAAAACGGTGTGCTGGGCTCTCTCCTCCTCTGTGTTTGAGAGACAGCCACATCTTCATGTGCTGTGCCAGCCTCATGCCTGAGACATGATGGTGAAGGGCAGAGCGAAGGGATTTGGCCATATGGGTGCCTGGTTACCAGAGCGTCCTTCAACTCTGGAACAGTGGAGATTGTTGCCATCAGTGACCTCCTCACTGACCTCATTCGACCACATGGTCTACGTGCCCCAGTATGACTCTACCCCTGGTAAGCTGAAAGCACAGTTGAGGCTGAGGATGGAAACCTGTCTGCTGGGGTTGGTCTGGTGCTGTATTCTAATGCTAATTACTGGCCCCCAAGGTCTGGTTGCCACCCAGAGGAGCACATTCTCACGTGTACCTGTCTTTGTTGTGTAAGCCTTGCTCTACCTAATTTAAAGTTGATTGGTTAATTAAAAAAAAAAATGCTGAAGCTTCGGATTTGGCAGAAGAGAGGGAGGTTCCCAGGCCTGGCATCAGGGGATCATGAGGCAGGTAGAGAGAGGAGAAAGGACAGAAGACAGAGTAGGAAGATCTGATGGAGCAGATCCCGCCCAGGAAGAACGACCTGTTGGAAAGTAGCGTGGGTCACGTAGCTGAGAGAGAGCGAAATAGCTTAAAGGGTTGAGATCTGTCCAACTCCAATGCTTTAAGCTTGTGAATAAATCATAGTCTCAGTGTGTGGTTATGTGGAAAAGTTGCTGGTTGAGGAGTAACTAAGACATTACTACTATATGGATGAATATTCATTTAAAAAAATTCTTCTGCACTTGTCATCAATGGAAAGGGCATCTCCACCTTCCAGGAGTGAAATCCAGCTGACATCATATGGAGTGAGACTGGTACCAAGTGTGTTGTCTGTTCTTTCACCACCATTGAGAAGGCTGAAGCCCACTTGAAGGATGGCATCGTTATCTCTGCCCCTTCTGCTATGCCCCCATGTGTGTGCTGGGTGTGAATCATGAGAAGTATGGCAGCTCACTCAAGACTGAAAGCAATGCTACCTGCACCACCAACTGCTCACACCCCTGGCCAAGGTCATCCAGGACAAGTTTGGCATTGTGAAAGGACTCATGACACCGTTCAGGGCATCGCTGTCACCGTGAAGACTGTGGGTATCCCCTCTGGGAAGTTGCCCTGTGAAGGCCATGAGGCTACTCAGAACATCATCTCTGGAATCAGTGCTGACAAAACTACAGAGAAGGTCATCTCAGGGCTTAACAAGAAACTCACTGGCCTGGCCTTCCAAATGCACTTCTAGTCTTTGCGAGTGCCCTCTTTCCAAGCAGACCCTCATGATCAAGAATAGAGTTTGCCTTGTCCGGGCACTTGAGTTAGAGCGGTGGTCTCTTTCTTTGTGATCCTCAACTTATGTCTAATCAAACCCAGAAGAGGTCAGATCCCCTGGAACTAGACTTAGAGATGATTATGAGCCACTATGTGAACATGGAGAATCAAACTCCGCTCCACAGAAGTAGAGCAAGGAGCCAGGCAGCCAGCCAGACATTAAAGGCTTTGAAAGTCATTAATCATCATATTATAATCCCTCATAATTAGCAGCTTGTGAAACTAGGAAATGAAAGTATGGAACTTTGATTGCTGTCGAAAAGAGTAAAATCTGCATCTTTTCCCTGGCGGGAGAACACATGGCTTTCTAACTGTCCAAAAGATCATAAGATTACTATCTAGCAAGAGGCTTTCTGATAAAACAAAACAAAACAAAACAAAACAAAACAAAAAAAAAAAAAAAAAAGAGAGAGAGAGACATACTATTGGCCCCTCCCTAAGTTGAATTAACTCAATGAGCCTGTCAGTCATGTGTTCAGGAAAACTCCCTTCAGAGATGCTGTCTGTCCCAAAACTTTAAGAAATAGCTTAAACCAGGCAGTAGTGGTGCACACCTTTGATTCCAGTACTCTGGAGGCAAAGGCAGGTAGAGCTCTGAGTTCAAGGCCTGCCTGGTCTATAGAGTAGATTCTAGGACAGCCAGGGATACTCAGAAAAACTGACTAAAAAACAAAACGAAAAAATTTTTAATTTAATTTAAAAATAAATAAAAAGGGCTGGAGAGATGGCTCAGAGGTTGAAAGCACTGACTTGACTACTCTTCCAGAAGTCCTGAGTTCAAGTCCCCGCAACCACATGGTGGTTCATAAGCATCTGTAATGAGATCTGGTGCTCTTTTCTGGCATGCAGGTGTACATACAGGCAGAACACTGTACACATAATAAGTAAATAAATCTTTAAAAATAAATAAATAGTATTAAAGGTTCCCTGAGATGATTAATCTTGGTTGTCAGATGAGGAATCTCCTCCAACAGACTGGCCTCTTGGAAGGCTAGAGAGATGGTTCAGCAGTAACAAATGAGCACGGCTGCTTTTGCAGAAGAGTCGAGTTCAGTCCTCAACACCAACACAGCTATTTACAACGTCTGTCACTCCAGTTCCAGGGCATCTGATGCCCTTTTCTGCCCTCCGTGGGCACCAGACACGCATATGATGTACACATTCAGACATTCAGGCAAACATTCACACACAGAAAATAAAAATAAATACATCTTTTTAGTTGGCTTGTGGGGCTGGAAAAATGCCTCAGCAGTTAAGAGTACTTGTTGCTGTGGAGGACCAGGGTAGCTGCCAGTACCCAGTCGGTGGCTGATGATCATCCATAGTCATGTACAAGGTGCACATACATGCAGTTAGACATTCCCAGAAAACACTCATACACATGAAATAAAATAAATAATCTAAAAAAGAGCTTTTGGTTGGCCTGCGGATGTGTCTACCACACATTTTATTTTCTTTCCTTTCTTTCTTTCTTTCTTTCTTTCTTTCTTTCTTTCTTTCTTTCTTTCTTTCTTTCTTTCTTTCTTTCATTCTTTTAAAGACATGATTTCTCTGAGTAGCCTTGGGCTATCTTGGACTCACTTTGTAGACTAGGCTGGCCTAAAACTCACAGAGATCCACCTGCCTATGCCTCCCCAAGTGGCATGTGCCACCACCCGGCTCTTCTATAGGGCTTTTTTTTTTTTTTTTTTTGACTGCTAATCGAAGCAGGAGGGCCCAGCCCATAGAGGGTAGGTAGCATGCCATCTGTAAGCACATGGGTTTGGGCTGTTTTTAAGAAGGGTAGCGAGAAGCAAGCCTTAGAGCAAGCTGGCAAGCACCTTTCCTCAGGGAATTGGCCTGAGCTCCTGCCCTGAGTTTCCCCCAAGGATACAGGTGACCTGGAGGCATAAGCCAAGTGAGCCCTCTGTCCCCAAGTTGCTTTTGGTGGTGGTGTTTGCCACGCCAGACAGAGCAAACTGGGATACTGCCTAGCTTGTAGGTCTATAGCGTGGTCTCCCTGGGCACTGTCTACTCTCTCCCCTCAGGGTGGCCCCTCCACAGTGGCCGCTCTGATCACTGTCCCCCACTCCCACACAAGGGCACCTCATGTTATCCCACCTGGCTTCTACACCGTGTTCTGTGTTCTGTGGAGAGGAATATCACCCAGTCAGTGCCAGTCTCCAAAGTCAATTTTGTTAAGGTCTCTTTTAATGTTCTGTTTATCCTTTCTACCTGTCCTGAACTTTGGGGCCTATATGCACAATGCAATCTCCAATCTGCCCCAATAAACTTAGCTACATTCTGACTTACCTTGGACACAAATGCTGGCCTATTCTTTCCTGTTCCTGTACATCTTGGCCAAATTAGTGGGCTGTCTTGTGATCGCCTTGAGACCTGCCAACAGAGCCTGATAGTGGACTAGGAGACGTTCCCTACCTGTAGTCGTGTTGTAATCCCAATTGGGCCTCTTATAGGGAAAGTAATCATCAATATGGGATTTGTAGTTGGAACTCCTGTAATGTCTGGGACATTTTTGCGTGCCTTTGAAATAATACATCCCCGCTCCTCTTGGTAAACAAGACCTGTAAAAGCTGCTGGCAATTGTCCCGGGTGGGCTGGTGGGTAAAAAACAGAGAACTTGGCATTCTGAGTTCTCCAGTTAAACCTGTGATGTGGCAAAAGGCCAGTAATGATGAGACTGATTGCCCTTAACATCTAGAGGGCCCCGTGTCCCATAAGGGAAGGACTGTAGAATCTGCCTCTGGTTCCCCAGAGGGAGAAGCTGCATGGAGGCTTTGGGTTCTTGGTGCTGGGCCAGACGATGGTTCCAACCTGGATAAAGGAGCAGGAGTTGGTTGAGGAGTGGGAGGAGGAGGAGGTGGAAAAAATATTTAAAACAGATTGGGGGGGGGGGGTCTATGGAGCCAGGGCAGTGGCCTCTGGTTTTGGAGAGCCTGTGGAAGGAGGACTGTTAGTGGGGGTCAGAAAAGGCTTAATCTATGGAGGTAGATTAATAACTAGATCTTTCCAAACTATAATATGGGGCACTTGGTCTGGGTGCCCACATGCTTTCTGAAAGACTCTATTTCCCATCGCAAGGCCAGTGGGAAGGTGGAAAGTTCCTTCTGGCAACTAGCTCACATTTTAGGTAAGCCATTCTGAGCTACAAAAAAAAGTATTTTTTTTTTTTTTCTTTTCTCACATCAACTGAAAGACTGTGAGCTCTAGTTTTAACTTCTCCAAAATGAGTCAGAACCAAGTCAAGAGGTTTGGAGGTATTCCGTCAGTCAGTCTATTCGTCAAAAGAATTCAGGAGAACTCAAAAGAAGTAAGGAAAACAATTTCAACAAATAGTAAATCACTCATACACAAAAAAGAACCGGTTGTCTCAGACAAAAACGAAACCAAAGGCAACAACTTACAGCCTATACCCAGGCTAACATCACAGGACAAAACTGAAATCATAGAAACAAAAACAGCCACAGTTTTAAACAAAAGTAAAATCAAGCACTCTCAAGTAGACACAAAACCACAAACAATTAATCACAAAAATTAAACAGTAACTCCAGGTACAACACCAACGGGGGGGGGGGGGGAGGAAACAATCACACATAGAAACCAAGTAACACTGAAAACCTGGACTTCTCTGCCACAGAAGTTCCAGAAAACCGATCCTCACTCCAGTTCCCCTATCCCAGGAGTTCCGAGGAAGCAGAAACAGACAAAACCTGGACTTCTCTGCCACAGAAGTTCTAGGAAACCGATCCTCACTCCGGAGGCAGAAACAGATCCTCATTCCAGTCCCCCTATCCCAGGGGTCCCGAGGAGGCAGAAATTCCAGGACATCAAAACGTCTTTTGAAGCCCCCACAGCCTAGGCCCCGACACGTCAGTCATACCTAATCTGGCTGCTCCCGTAAGCACCTCGAGGCTTTTCAGGAAAAGAAACAAAGAATAAAGGCAAACAAACATTTAAAGCAGACAGACAACATAGAAGTTTGTGAGATGAGGGAAGAGGTAAAACTCAAAGTACACAGAGGGCAAGTCACTCTGGGAGGAACATGCAAGCACAAGTCCTCAAAGCCAGAGCTTCCACATTGTGTGCCAGGAAGAGCACTTCCCAAACGCACTTCACAAACTCCTATAAACTGCAAGAAATAACGTTTTGTGCTCAGGTACGCCTCCCGAGGGCCTTGGGTGGATCAGCACATCCCGGGAGCCTCAGAATTCCTTCCACGCCTGAAGCAAAGTGGAGCCCACGGGCTCCTAGGAGCACGCCTGAGAGAAGGAGAGCAGACATCTGGAACAGTCTACCTCTTAGGATCCCTCCAGGATTTCACATCCAGTATGATGGGAACTACTGGAGCTCCCTTTCTAACAGATTAGAGTTCTAGCCCCCAGGAAACCGGTGCGAGGCACCTTAGGGCTTGGCGCGTCACAGTCTCTATCTGGAAAATGGGTCCCCGAGATCAGGACTGAGGCCAATGAGGGCCTCCAGGGGGGAGGGACAAGTCGCCAGTGCCTGAAGGATGCTCCAGCAAGCAGGGGACTCGCGGGTTCCCAGGCTCCCCCAGCCCGGGCCTGGAGGTGCGGAGGTGGGGGCGAACCGAGCTGGTGCCTGAGGATGGGGGGGACTGAGCACGCGTCGTGTAGCGGCGTCGTGCACCGCCCGCAGCCATCTCCTCCAGCCTCCACTCGCTGAGCCCACGCCGCCTTGGCGCGCGACCTTACATAAGCGTCCCCGCGCCCGATGCAGGCGCCCCACCCACCCACCCACCCCCGCAGCAGGATTAAAAGTTGCGGAGAGCCTTGGACACTCACCTCCGCTTTGCCGATGACAATGGTGGCCTCAGCCTCTGACTGCTGCTGCTTCCACTGACAGGGAACAGCTGAGGACTCAGCACCACAGACCTATATGAGGCGCCGGCCCCGCCCACGAGACTTTCTATTGGTCGATACAGCCGAACCCCTCCACGGATTGGAGGAATGGGCCCAACAATCACCGCTCCCCCTCTCAGGACTCCTCCCGCACCCACCCACCCCTGGGGTTTAAGAGCTGGCTCCTCACGTCGGCCCCGCCCCTCGCGGCCCTGGCGTAGCTCCTTATTGGTGGAGGGGAGGAAAGAGCCCACCTCCTTCGCGCCACAGCCTACTCCCCCTTTTTGACAGGGTTTCTCTGTGTGTAGCTCTGTCTGTCCTGGAACTTACTCCCTAGACTGTGCTGGGTTCACAGAGTTTGTCTCTGCCTCCCAAGGTTGGGATTAAAGGCACGCTAGCCACCACCCCCGCACAGACACACACCTGGCTAAGAGTCTGTTATCTCAATAAGCTAATAGCACAAGCATCTCTCTAGAATTGTCTCCTTTCCTGCAAGAAAGGTTACAGGAGGATCTGTGTAAGTGAAGTCAACTGAGGCTACACAGTTAGTTCCAGACCAGCCTAGGCAACAAAAAAGAACAAGGCCCTAGATTTAAGCAGGGCCATGGCTTTAAAATGCTAAAGCCTCTGCCATGGACTCAAGAGTGAACCCAGTGAGTGTCCAGTGACCCCAGACTCCTGATGTTCACCTCTGTCCTGGTTTGCTTTCCTTTGCTGTGGTAAACACATGACCAGAAAGCAACTTTGACAGAAACAGTTTATTTGACACACATCCTGATCACAATCCATCATGAAGGGAAGTCAGGGCAGGCACTCAAGCAGAGACAATGAAGGAATGCTGCTAACTGCCTGGATCCTCATAACTCACTCAGCCTGCCTTTTGATACAGTCCTGACTACCTGTCCTGCGGTGACCCCACACACAGATGGCTGTGTCCTCCCACATCAGTCATTAAGTGAGAAAACCCTCACAGACCAATCTGAGGAAAGTATTTTTCTCTGTTTTGATTGTCAGTTTTTGTCTTGTTTGTTGTTGTTTCAAGGGAAAGAACTTGAAGTTGAATGGGTAGGGAGGAGCTGAGAGAGGTGAAAAGGATGCTCAAAATATGTTGTATATGTATTTTGAAACAATAAAAATTAAAAATAATTATACATCTTAGCCTCCATGTACACACACCCCATCTCCCCTGAGAGCAGGCTAGACCTAGCAACTTGCTTCTAAGAAGCAAGTGATGAGTGCTACCTCCAACGCCACACCCCAGAGCCTGGCTTCTGTCCTGCTCCTGAGCTCCGGGCCTCACTTACAGGCTTACCCTGACTGAATTGAGCTGCTGTGTTCTGAGTGGTTATTATGGTACTATGCACATGGAGTGAGGTCCCTATAAGTCCAGCTCTCTAACACCCTCTCTTAAACTCTGCAGGCACTGATACATGCAAGCAGCCATTGTAGCTTGCAAATTTCATCTCAGCTACTCAGGAGTCTGAGGCAGGAGGATCCCTTCAGCCTGAGCATTTAGAAACAACCTAGAACACACTGCGACATTTCTTAATATAAGTAAATACCAAGCAGTGGACTTTAGAGATAATGCCAATAGCCAAGGGTCAGGGAACTGGAGGCAGTGGGTGGAGCCAGAGGAGACAGGGCCATGCCAAGCAAGGGTGTTACTGACCCTCGCCTGGCCTACCTGCCTGTAGATCCTTTGGTCAAAGTATACCTGCTTCAGGATGAGAGGAAGATGAGCAAGAAGACAGCCGTGAAGAGGGATAACCCCAACCCAGTCTTTAATGAAGCCATGATCTTCTCTGTACCAGCCATTGTACTACAGGAGAGATGGGCTGGATATTCTCAGGGCTCCCAGCCACCACTCTCCTACAGTGATGCCTCTTGGGGCCTCAAGCCAACCCCCTTCTAGTGGATTGAGCCTGAAACCACGAGCCAGCCCTGTGGTGAGGCTGGGGACCCAGACACTGCTTTCTTGATGCCTTTGATGGACAGGCAGGGAAGTCCCCAGTTTGTAAACCCCATTGTGAGCTTCTGAGCTCCCAGCATTAAGATAGGGTGGGGAGGCTTTCCACAGAAGGGGAGAGCTCAGCTGAGCTCTGACTGATGATGAGCTAGGGGTAGCCCCAGAGCCCTGGGTTGTAGGACTAAGTCTTCAGACTTCCTACTGCAAGGACCCTGATGGGATCTTCTCATCCTAGGACCTCAAGAGGACCACGTGCCTCTGGGAGAGCACTCCCAACACAGGGATGTCACAGACTACTGGGGCTGGACCTCGGGGAGGTGAACCACAGAGAATACAATTTAAGGCATATCAGTCAGAGGGTGGGGATTTCACCCCCCTCCTCTCTGTCTCCTTCCATCTTTAGGCCAACCTAACAATAAGAAAGTCCCTTAGAGGGACTAGAGAGATGGCTTAGCCATTAAGAGCACTGGCTGCTCTTCCACAGGTCCTGAACTCAATTCCCAAAAACCACATGGTGCCTCATAACCATCTATAATATGATCTGATGCCATCTTCTGTATGCAGGTGCACATGCAGATAGAACATTCATATATAGAAAGGAAAAGAAGAAAGAAAGGGAGGAAGGAAGTCCTTTAGAGCCAGGTGGTAGCAGCAGAGTCAGGTGGCTCTTTATGAGTTCAGTCTGGTTTTGCAGAGCAAGTTTCCAGGCCAGCCAGGGCTACACAGAGAGGGGAAAAAATCCCTTTAGTTCTTGGGCTAAAGTCTTCCCCACAGCCCAGGGACTGTGCAGGGCCCACCAAACAATGTTCCAAACAAGGAACCACTGGCTATTTCTAGATGTTTCTGCTTGTCCTCCCACACTCACAAGTGATAAGTGATGATGGTGTTAGCAGGTGTGACCTTGGGGAAGTGAAAAGGTCCTGGGGACACGCCTCCTGAATATAGGAATATAAGCAGAAGCCTTATTACATACCTGTATCTTGACTTTCCAGCCTCTGGAAGGTGAGAACAAATGTCTACTGCTTACAAAACATGCCATGTAAAGTATTAAAGCATTAGAATATTTCGCACAGACTGAGACGGTGCTGACAGAGCCTTGCTGCTTCTTTTTAAAGCTACAAAGAACCACAGCAGACAATTGATAAAACTGTAATTTGTGGAGTAATTTTCATTCAGAACATGGCTGTTCTGGCAAGAGATCACATCCAAAGATCTTCAAGGCCTGTGTGATCCAGCTGGCAAGAGATTACATCCAAAGATCTTCTAGGTCTGTGTGATATGGCTGAAATACAAACACTCCTTTAATCCAGGAGACAGAGGAAAGCAAATATGAGTTCAAGGCCACCCTGGTAGAGAGCAAGTTTTAAGTAAAGAAAAGCTTAGGCCCAGGTGTGGTGGTACATGCCTTTAATCCCAAACAGTAAAGTTACAATGAAAAAGAAACACCCATGTTTGACAGTGATGTCTAATTGAGTGGCAGAAAAGGTGTCAAATCAAAGATCTGACAAGATAGAATATGACAAAAGAAAAGGAAGCTACTTAAGGGGCAATGAAGAGTGAGGGGTTTTCACTGAAACAGTAACAGGTTGCAGAGAGAAAACTCAGGTGAAGACCAAATAAGCCAGAGAATGAGGAGGAGCCAGAAGATTAGAAAAGATTGCTGGAGTTATTTGAGGCCAAGAAAGCACTTCAGGGGCAGAGAGACAAACCAGATTGAGTAAGTCAACTAGGAGAGGAGCTTGAGCCAGAACAGCTGAGCTGAATGAGCCAACTCAGAGCTCAGTAAGAACAAGAAAGGGTGAGTTGATGAAGCAGTAAGTCTCAAAGGCTGAACATGTTGTAGGCCTACATTAGATTGAAAGGAGGCTAGAAACTTCCAGGACTAGGCCCAGGTGAGCAAAAGGAGGCAGTAAGCCTCCCAGAAAACAATTACCTCAGGAAAATAAAAATTCCTGCTACATAAATGGTTAATGCTAAGGTAACAGGCAAACTGTTCTAAAGAACTTCAGAGCTGCCAGAGACAATCTTGCTTGATTCCAAAGTTTGTGAGATGAGGGAAGAGGTAAAACTCAAAGTACACAGAGGGCAAGTCACTCTGGGAGGAACATGCAAGCACAAGTCCTCAAAGCCAGAGCTTCCACATTGTGTGCCAGGAAGAGCACTTCCCAAACGCACTTCACAAACTCCTATAAACTGCAAGAAATAACGTTTTGTGCTCAGGTACGCCTCCCGAGGGCCTTGGGTGGATCAGCACATCCCGGGAGCCTCAGAATTCCTTCCACACCTGAAGCAAAGTGGAGCCCACGGGCTCCTAGGAGCACGCCTAAGAGAAGGAGAGCAGACATCTGGAACAAGGAACAGTCTACCTCTTAGGATCCCTCCAGGATTTCACATCCAGTATGATGGGAACTACTGGAGCTCCCTTTCTAACAGATTAGAGTTCTAGCCCCCAGGAAACCGGTGCGAGGCACCTTAGGGCTTGGCGCGTCACAGTCTCTATCTGGAAAATGGGTCCCCGAGATCAGGACTGAGGCCAATGAGGGCCTCCAGGGGCGGGACAAGTCGCCAGTGCCTGAAGGATGCTCCAGCAAGCAGGGGACTCGCGGGTTCCCAGGCTCCCCGCGCCCGAGCCTGGAGGTGCGGGAGGTGGGGGCGAACGGAGCTGGTGCCTGAGGATGGGGAGGGACTGAGCACGTCGTGTAGCGAAGCGTCGTGCACCGCCCGCAGCCATCTCCTCCAGCCTCCACTCACTGAGCCCACGTCGCCTTGGCGCGCGCGACCCTTACATAAGCGTCCCCCAGTGCCGACGCCGGCGCCCTCCCACCCACCCACCCGCAGCAGGAGAAAAAAAAGTGCGGAGAGCCTTGGACACTCACCTCCGCTTTGCTGATGACAATGGTGTCCTCTGCCTCTGACTGCTGCTGCTTCCACTGACAGGGAACAGCTGAGGATTCCGCGCCACCGACCTATATGCAGCGCTGGCCCTGCCCACGAGACTTTCTATTGGTCGATACAACCGAACCCCTCCACGGATTGGAGGAATGGGCCCAACAATCACTGCTCCCCCTCTCAGGACTCCTCCCCGCACCCACCCACCCCTGGGGTTTAAGAGCTGGCTCCTCACGTCGGCCCCGCCCCTCCCGGCCCCGGTGTAGCTCCTTATTGGTGGAGGGGAGGAAAGAGCCCACCTCCTTCGCGCCACAGCCTACTCCCCCTTTTTGACAGGGTTTCTCTGTGTGTAGCTCTGTCTGTCCTGGAACTTACTCCCTAGACCGTGCTGGGTTCACAGAGTTTGTCTCTGCCTCCCAAGGTTGGGATTAAAGGCACGCTAGCCACCACCCCCGCACAGACACACACCTGGCTAAGAGTCTGTTATCTCAATAAGCTAATAGCACAAGCATCTCTCTAGAATTGTCTCCTTTCCTGCAAGAAAGGTTACAGGAGGATCTGTGTAAGTGAAGTCAACTGAGGCTACACAGTTAGTTCCAGACCAGCCTAGGCAACAAAAAAGAACAAGGCCCTAGATTTAAGCAGGGCCATGGCTTTAAAATGCTAAAGCCTCTGCCATGGACTCAAGAGTGAACCCAGTGAGTGTCCAGTGACCCCAGACTCCTGATGTTCACCTCTGTCCTGGTTTGCTTTCCTTTGCTGTGGTAAACACATGACCAGAAAGCAACTTTGACAGAAACAGTTTATTTGACACACATCCTGATCACAATCCATCATGAAGGGAAGTCAGGGCAGGCACTCAAGCAGAGACAATGAAGGAATGCTGCTAACTGCCTGGATCCTCATAACTCACTCAGCCTGCCTTTTGATACAGTCCTGACTACCTGTCCTGCGGTGACCCCACACACAGATGGCTGTGTCCTCCCACATCAGTCATTAAGTGATTAAGAAAACCCTCAGAGACCAATCTGAGGAAAGTATTTTTCTCTGTTTTGATTGTCAGTTTTTGTCTTGTTTGTTGTTGTTTCAAGGGAAAGAACTTGAAGTTGAATGGGTAGGGAGGAGCTGAGAGAGGTGAAAAGGATGCTCAAAATATGTTGTATATGTATTTTGAAACAATAAAAATTAAAAATAATTATACATCTTAGCCTCCATGTACACACACCCCATCTCCCCTGAGAGCAGGCTAGACCTAGCAACTTGCTTCTAAGAAGCAAGTGATGAGTGGTACTTCCCAGTCCACACCCCAGAGCCTGGCTTCTGTCCTGCTCCTGAGCTCCAGCCCTCACCTACAGGCTTACCCTGACTGAATTGAGCTGCTGTGTTCTGAGTGGCTCTCTGATCAGGATCAAGGAGCCAACAAGAAACTTGAGGCCCTTGGCCTAACAACAGTCTATGAAGAGCAGAGTTGTGTAAACAGCCCCTTGGTGTGATGTGCTTGCCACATGCACATCCCTTCCTCCAGCTGGGCCACCTGGGAGACACTGCAGGCATTGGTGGGAGCCCTTGAGAGGCCTAAACCACAACCATCCCCCCCACACACACACAGGATAACAAAGAGATAATAACCGTGTGCTGTCTTAAGCTGCTAATACTGTTTTAAGCCACTGAATTTCATTTAAGTTCTCTGGAGGTTTTGATGATATCCATAGAGGGATTAGCTCCAGAACCAGTAAAAACTAAAAAGAGGGAAGCATGGTGGCACAGGAATTGAGTCTCAACATTGGTGAGACAGAGGCAGATGGATCTTTGTGAGTTTAAGGCCAGCCTGGACTACATAGTAAATTCCAGGCCAAACAGGGCTCTGAGACTCTGTCTATGGTTTGGTTTGGTTTCTCTTATTCACCTTGGCTAACCTGGATTCACTTTTTAGAGCAGGGAGTCCTTGAACTCACAGTGATCCACCTGCCTCTGCCTCCCCAAGGGCTGGGATAAAAGACATGCCATTACACCCAGCCACTGTCTTAAAAAAAAAAAAAAAAGGAGGAGAGAGGCCATTAATGTCTCCTACAAAGTCCACATTCCTTCCCCAAGGCTACTTGTCTTGTGGCAACAGGTAACAAACATCCTTCACTATTGGAAGATAAGGGGATGGGGAGGTGGCTTTGCTGGTAGGAGCAATTGCTGCTCTTTCAGAGGACTCTGGTTTACTTTCCAGCACCTACCTGGTGGCTCACAACCATCCATAACTCTAGTTCCAAGGGACTGACTTCCCCTTGTAGCCTCAAGCAGGCACCAAGCACACATGTGGTGCACATACACACATGCCAGCGAAAATCCTCATGTACATAAAATAAAATAAAACAAAATGAAATAAAATAAAATAAAATAACCTTTAAACTATTGTGAGGAATGTGAGCCAGAGCTGGCCAGATGTGGAGGCAGTGGAGAAAGCAGGTATTTTCTTGTATTTTCTCCCACCTCCAATGAGTGGAAGAGCTTGTTTCAAGACAGAAGTTGGGCACGTAGCTCAGTTGGTAAAATGTTTACATTGAGCCCAAGGGTCATTCCCCAGCCCCTCATAAACCAGGCTTGGTGGTCAGGCCTGTAATGCTAGCACTCAGGAGGTGGAAACAGGAGGCCAGGCGCTCTGTAAGTTTGAGGCCAGGTTGGTCTCTACATAGCAAGTCTCAGGCCAGCCAAAGCTACATAGAGGTGCTTTGGTCATGGTCTCTTCACAGCAAGAGAACACGGACTAAGACACCCGCTAAGCCATCTCCACAGCCCATCAAAGTTTCTCTAGGTTCCTGCTGAGACTGGCAGATATTAAGAGTTACATCACCCAGGGAAGGCTCCAAAGCTGAGGGAAGAAAGGGTACGAAGAGGTCAGGCCCAGGGAGAGAAGAGGAGGGTAAGCCAAGAGCCAAATGCAGGGCTTCTCTCCAGATAGAGGAGGCGCTGCAGATCACCACAGCAACAGCTTCAATGGCAGCCTGACCAGGGTACTACTGACCAGCTCTGCTCTAGCCAGATGTTAGTCTCTGTAAGCTTCTACTTCCTGGTCTGTAAATTGTGATGATGAGCCAGATGTGGTGGCACCTGTAATCCCAGGCAAAGTAATAATAATTATATATATATATATATATATATATATATATATATATATATATATGTGTGTGTGTGTGTGTGTGTGTGTGTGTGTGTGTGTGTGTGTGTGTGTGTGTGTGTGTTTGACTCTAGAAGTTAAAGACCAGCCTGGGCAACTTAGTGAGATTATAAAGGTTTAAATTATTTTTGTATTTTTAAAGACATGTTGTTTTGTTTTTGTGTGTGTGTGTGTGTAGCCTTATCTGTCCTGGACTTGCTTTGTAGACCAGGCTAGGCTCAAACTCAGAGATCCACCCGCCTCTGCCTCCCTGAGTGCTGGGATTACAGGTGTGAGCCACCCTGCCCCACTGTATTTTTAATTTAATTATGAGTTTATGTATCCGGTGGGGTTGCCACAGCATTGTGTAAAGGTCAAAGGACAACTCTTCTGGCCTCCTTGGGTATCAGGCATGCACGTGGCACACATATATACATGTAGGCAAAACACTTTTACACATATATTTTTAAATTACAAATGTAGATTAAAAAATTTATATTCCCTCACAGCCGGGAATGGTGATGCACGCCTGTAATCCCAGCAGTTTGAACCCAGCCTGGTCTACAGAGCAAGTCCAGGACAGTCAAAGCTGCGAGAGAAACCCTGTCTTGGGCAGAAAAAAAAAAAAAAAAAAAAAAAAAAAAAAACAAAACATTCCCTCTCTCTCATGTTTGTGTGTGTGTGTGTGTGTGTGTGTGTGTGTGTGTGTGTGTGTGTGTGTGTGTGTGTGTGTGTGTGTGTGTGTGCTGTGGTGTAAAATGTAGAGATCAGAGGACAACTTTGAGGAACAGTTTCTCTCCTTCTACCATGTGCCTCCCAGGGTCTGAACCAGATTTCTAGCCCCAGAAATTTTCATTGATAATGAAAATGCCCAAAGAGTGGGGGCTGACGTTGGTTCAGATGCATGGGATCCCTTAATCTTCAGATTATATGATTGTGGAGAAATTGCTGGTCCAGACCACCTCTCCCCAGTCACATTCTGCTGTGGGGGGCCTCACTCCACGTGCATGGTACCATGTTTTGTTTTGTTTTGTTTCCATACAACTCATTTTATAACTGAAGAAGCTTACAAAAGAAAGGTTTGGAACTGGAGAGATGGCTCAGGTTAAGAGCACCATCTGCTCTTCCAAAGGTCCTGAGTTCAGTTCCCAGCTACCACATGGTGGCTCATAACCATCTATAATGAGATCGGGTGCCCTCTTCTGGTGTACAGGCACACATGCAGGCAGAATATTGTATAAATCAGAAATAAATCTTTGAAAGAAACAAAGAAACAAAAAAAAAAAAAAAAGGAAAAAGTTCACACAAGAAAGAATGCCATCAACTCACTTTTAACATTTGCAGTGTCCAAGAACCAATACACCCCAGTCAGTTCACACAATGGCCTGAAGGGTTTTGTTTGTTTGTTTTGAGACAGGGTTTCTCTGTGTTGCTTTGGCTATCCTGGAACTCACTCTGTAGACCAGGCTGGCCCCAAACTCAAGGAGATCCACCTGCCTCTGCCTCCCAAGTGCTGGGATTAAAGTCGTTCACTACCCTGCTCAGCCCCTGAGTTGTTTTTTGTTTGTTTGTTTGTTTTGTTTTCTGAGACAGGTTTTTTTCTGTGTAACAGCCCTGTCCTGAAACTCACTTTGTAGATCAGCCTGCCCTTGCCCCCTGAGAGCTGGGGTTAAAGGCATGTACCACCATGCCTGCCTGTCTCTGGCCTGAGTTCTTTGTCGCTCTGGGGTGTAACTCAAGGTCCCAGAGCTTCCAGCAATGAAACTGCAGTTCACTTAGAAGACAGTGGTCCCCAGAGCTCGGGCTCTTAAGCATGTGCTATGCTAGAGTATTGAGGACAAAGCGAAGGCTGGAAATTTCAGTCCTCCTGATACTGCCCCTGGAGATGTCCTGTTTTTGTCTTCTTCCTCCCCCTCCTCCAGGCTGAGTGGAGCAGCAGCCCAGGGCAGACCCATGAGCATACTGCATGGCCTCCTTCTGGTTGCCTGCCACAGCTGCTCCAAGGGCAGGGAGAGTGAAGCCAAGCTGCATGGAGAGCAAAATTGAAGACAACATCTAGCCCATGAGATCAGCAAAAGACTGAAATTAGAGATGCAGCAGCACTTGCCTCTGAGGGCGTTTAAAGAACTCACTTTCCAAAGGAGTGGCTTGAGCTCAGGTAATTCTTGCAGAAAAGCAAAGACTGTCGGTGAAAGACTCCCTGATGGGTGTCTTCCGTCAGGGAGACCCCCTCCCAAGGATCAAAGAGACCAATTCGGATGCAAACAGCAAGAGGCTTTTATTTTGATACACGGGTACCCGGGGCTACAAAGTCTCTTGGAGGACTTTGCGCTCCCCCTGAGGGGAAAGCTGGGCTTTTTATAGGGTCTCAGAGCAAAAGCACAGGTACAGAGGCGAGAAGCATAGTTACTGGGAGCTGATTGGTACATTTACATGAAACTGCAATTTGAGTCAGAGTTTGGCAGGGACACCATAATATCAGGAACTGGGTGGTCGGAAAGGTCATGATGACTCTCAATCTTGGGACCGCCACCTGTTGTCTTAGGGCTCCTATCTCAGCTGGAACAGTCTTACTATTTGTCTTAGGGCTTATCTCAGCTGAACAGTCTCACAAACTTCTCATATGCGTGGTCAGCACAAATTGATTTTTGGCTCAACTGGGGCAGCCTTGACCGCAGATATCCAGCAGCTGGGTCTCTTCAGCAAGTTTCTAGTTCCCTCCCTAGCCTTCCCTCCCTAGTCCACAGAGTTTCTCAAGACAGTGGTAGCCTTCAGAGTTTCTCAAAACAGTGCTGTACAAAATGACATTAACTATTAGCTGCTTCTAACTTTTGGTGAGGCGGGGGTCTTTCAGTCGGCAGACAAGCGCTCTGCTGTGGTGAGGAGCACATACTTTTCTGGCTATGGTCTGACGTGTTTCTGTAGAATGCTGTGGTCACTGTTGTTATTGCTGTTGCTCTTATTTGGAGACAGGGTCTCACTTCCTGCCCTAGCCTGCTATGTAGACCAGACTAACTTGAAATTATTTGCAGTGTTCTTTCTATCTCTGCCTCAGAAGCGTTGGGATGACAGGGAATAGGTACTATCCACACACACACGTGGCCCTAAGAGTCTCTTTCTTTAAAGACAAAAGCAAGAGTTGGGTTCAGACACTGAATCTGTTCTACTTTGAATCGTTCTGGGCATCAGAGGTTTGAATGACTGAGGCCCAGAAACCTGTCCACATGACTGTGGCTCCCGTACTTAGCAATCTTCCAGGCAAGTGGAACACCCTTACCATCCTAGCACTTGGAAGGGGTTAAGCAGGAGGATCAAGAACTCAAGACCAGCCTGTGCCAGGAGAGAAGCAGCCACACCAGGGATGCAAACAGCTGTGCAGGAAATAACGGCAGCTTGGGCTCAGCGCTTGGGGCATGAGGGTCCTGCAAAACTGGGGCTTTGGCTCGGACTTGTCCGAAAGTGTGGACACCAGCACTGGCTCCATCTGAGAAGCCTGGGTGGCCTTCGGAAAGAGGGAGAAGACTGAAGAGGATCGGTACTTCCAAGAGAAGACTAGAGTACAGCTGGCTGTCCTGAAGAGACATCATGAAGATGAGATAGAGCACCATGCAAAGGAGGCTGAGCGTCTACAGAAACAATCTGAGTGCCCGAAGATGCCAAAACCCCTACAGGATGATGATTACAGTCCCTCACAGAATGGCCTGTATAATTTCCCACCTCTCTAGAGACAAGGAAGATGAGAAACAGGCCCTCTGTTGATGGGTAGGTGTGTACTGCACCCAAGAAGCCAATGGCAGTACTAATTATTCTGAGAGCATCATAAAATAAAAATGCTTTGATAAGCACTTTTAACTACTCAGTAAGTGTCCTTCTGTCTTCTAAGGGACTGATTTCCTCATTCCTACCCTTGATAGCTCCCCCCAACCAACATTTTAGCACATTGAGGTATGGGGGTTTAAAACAATAGTTTTTTGTGTTGTTGTTTTTGTGACATACGTGCCAAAAATCTATCTATTCTATAGCTGAAGTTGGCCCTTCCTTCATCTCCGTCGTCATGTCCCCATGTGCACAAAAAGCCCTGTCTGGTCTTTCTCAACACTATCTCCCCAAGGAACAAATTTTAGTGTCAGCATCAGCTTTTCCCTCTCCTCACCCATCATCTACTTAAGAAATTCTATTAGTTTCACCTGTTGAATCCCTAACATCTTCTTGCCTTCCATTTCTGATAACCCATCCTGCGTTATTCTTTTTGATAACCTGAACAATTGTAAAATCCTTGTAACTGTCACCTCAAGAGCCACTCAATGAGTAAGACATCCTTCTGGTAGTTCTAGGCTGAGCTCCTGATGACACCAACCTGCTTTCCAGCTTGTCTCCACCATCCTCCACTCCCTAGATCCTGTACATACAGCCCACCTGCCTCTCTGCTCTATGCTTTAATCACCGTCTCCTTTCCCTCTAGATGTTCCCCATTTGGAACACCCTCCCTTCCCTCTTGCATGATTGCTGTTGGGGTTGAGTTACACACTCCAATGTTTCTCCATCCAGAAGTCGCACCATAACTTCAGGAAATAGACTTTACTTTTTTAGACAAAGTCTTACTATGTAGTCCAAGAGAAGATCCCCCTCTCCACCCTCACCCTCCTGAGTACTGAGTTTTTAGGCACCGAAATTAGCAGATCTTATCAGAGTTATAGCACACCCAAGGACAGCGATAACAGGAGAGGCGACAAAGTAACATAACCAGGAAAGCCAGAACACAGGTCAGGTTAATGGACCTAAGCCCCAAAGGCTGATTATAGCCCCATCTCCACCCCAGACTCCATGTTAGACTCATCTCCAGGGAAGACGAGATGTTTTGAATCAATGGGTGGAGTGAAAGCTGAATAGCAGCAGTGAGACAACCATATCCTCCTAAGGAGAACAGAGCCCTAAGGCACGACCAACCCCAAGGAGAACAGAAGTCACTGTCTGGAGAGGAAAAACAGGAGTCTGAGCTGGGGTGGGACATAAGGCAGAGAGGAGGGACTGGATCTTGCAAAAATGGGGTTGGAATTTGGGGATAAGCAACTCTGTGTTGTCTCCTCCTATCCACCATTCCTAGAACACCATTAAGAGAGGGGAAGGTTTCTGGATGTAAGACCCCACAGACAGCCTATGCTGGCCACCTACTATAAGACAAAACAGAGTCCCATGCACTTTGGACTCAGGCATCTTTCGAATCCCCACTCCTAAAACACACAAGCAAACCAACATCATTGGGCTGGTTTATTCAAAGATAGAGATGAAAAGAGAGTAGCAGGAAAAAAAAAGTAATTTAAAGGTAGTAGACGATGCAGGGAGAAGAAAAACCACATCTTTAAAATCCTCAGGGAGGAAATAAGACCATATCCCTGAAACAGTGGGATATTCTACATGTGTTCTTGAAGAATTATTCAGGGAAAAGGGAACTAGCAAATTAAAAGTATGTTGGAAACAAACAAAATCAATCAAACAAACAAACAAACAAACAAAAAGAAAACCATCAGTAGAGGGCTTGGAATGCTAAGATGAAAGGAAATCTAGAAACTGAAACAATAAGAAAAGACAGCATACAAGCCAGAAGGAGGGCACAAAATGAGCGGGTCCATTCAAGAGATCAGAAAGCCAAACAACCTGTCAGAAAGAGAGAATGGTGAAAACAATGAGGAAAAATTAATAATAATAATAATAATTAAGGGAACTCCCAGGGTAGACAAAGAGGGGCTGACTGGAAGCCTCATAAACACACCAAAACCAAGATGTGCTGGTTAGCCAGAGCAGTTACAAATCAGAAAGGTTTTAGATTTTTCAGCAATATGAGATGCTACAAAAGTACAAAGCATTATCTTCAAACTTGTCAAAGAAAAATTACTTCCAACATGAACTGTTTCTATCCACCTAACTACAGATCATGTATGAAAGTAAAATAACAAAGATAAAAGTAAGCCAGATGTCATCGTACAAACCTATGTATGTATCCCAGCACACAGGAGGCTCTGGAGGAAGGACTCAGAAACATGAGCATAGTGGTCCTGGGCAAAATCCCAGCACTTGGGAGGCAGAGGCAGATGGATCCCTGTGAGTTAGAGGCCAGCCGGGCTTACCTAGTGAGTTCCAGGACAGGACAGTAGTTATATAGTGAGACCCTGTCTTGAAACCACCCCTTTCTAGTGGGAGCTTTGGTGTCTTTAGAAACCTCAGTTATGTTGTGTAAACATGCTTTTGTTTTAATCCCAGGTGTGGATATGAGGCTGCTTTAGCTTGTCCACAGCAGCAGACTATTTGCCTCATGCAGCCTCTGAGGAGGGCTCGATCTTTGCCAGCTGCAGATAGTTTAATTCTGAGGACTCCGGAGAGGGAATAAATTAAATGCCAGAGGCCTCTGAGGAAGAAGGCTGCTGCTGGTCCCGGATATGGCTACTGGTTGCTGCTGCAGTTTGCTGAAAAGAAGTTGGAGATATCCTGACAGTGAAGACTGGACTCTCAGAACTCCTTCTCCAGCACCATGTCTGCCTACATGCCACCATGCTGCTCAGCACGACAAGAATGAACTGAACCTCTGAAGCAGTCAGCCAGCCCCAATTAAATCCTTTCCTCTATAAAAGGCACCTTTGGTCATGGTGTCTCTTCACAGCAATAAAACCCTAAGAGACAGCTAGCCACCTTCCCCAGAAGCTCCTATCGGTGGGCTGTAAGAGAGGGGAGAGTGGAGAGGTGCCTCAGAAGTTAAGAACACTGGCTGTTCTTCCAAAGCTCCTGAGTTCAATTCCTAGCATCCACATGGTGGCTCATACCCATCTCTAGTGAGATCTGGCGCCCTACTGTGGCATGTAGGCACACATGCAGGCAGAGTACTGTATAAACAATAAATAAATAAATAAGGAAAGCACAGTACTAGAGTAGGTATTTGTGAGCATGCACACATTAGTGAAGGTCCTTGAAGATGCTTTGGCCTCTAATCTCCATCATGCAGAGGCTGGAATTACATTCAGGTGGTTGTGAGCAGCCAGAGGTGGATGACAGGACAAGACCTCACATCCTCTACAAAAGCAATATATACACTTAACTGCCGAGCCACCTCTCCAGCTCCCAATTCTTCCATTTTTGTGTTTTTGTTTGTGAGACTGGGTTTCTCTATGTAGCCCTGGCTGTCCTGGAACTCTCTGTGTAGACCACACTGGCCCGGAACTCAAGCCTTCTTCTGTCTCATAAGTACAGCAAATAATGGTGTGCCACAGCACTGCTCTCAATTCTAAGTCTTTAATCTGTGTTGTCTGAGAAATATGAGACTTCTCTTGGGCCTGCTCTGCCCTGGGTAGACTTGTATCATCCATTTGTCCACCAAAGCCCTGTTCCCCACCTGCTAGTCACTTGGAGTCTGTTATCAGAGACTGTTCCAGTAACACAGATCTTTTGTTCAGGCAACCCTCATTTACTTACCAATGGTCCCAAAGTGCAAGAGCACGCTTCCTTTAAGTGATAGCTCTTGACTTAATAAGAAAAACTTGCCAGGCTCGGTAGAGCATGCCTTTAATACCAGCACTCGTGAGGCAGAGGCAGGTGGACAGATCTGAGTTCGTAGGCCTTGCTGGTCTACAAAGCAAGTCCAGGACAGCCAAGGCTACACAAAGAAACCCTGTCTTGAAAAGCCAAAAAAGAGAGACTAGAGAGATGGCTGAGAGGGTAAGAGCACTAGCACCTCCTCCAGAGGTCATGAGTTCAATTCCCAGCAACCACATGGTGCCTTATAACCATCTGTAACGAGATCTGGTGCCCTCTTCTGGTGTGCAGATGTATATGCAGACAGAACACTGTGTACATAATAAATAAATAAAACTTTAAAAAAAAAACACCAAGAAAATAAAGAAAAACATAGGCTAAGACTGCTAAAATCTTGGGCATGAAAGATTCTCTATGTTGCCAGGCTGTGGAGGCAGAGGCAGGATGGTTGGAGTTCTAGGTCAGCTTGGACTCTATAGAGAGGGCCTGTCTTAAAGCAACCACCACCACCAAGACAACAAAACCAAAATATTGTGAGGAGCCCACACTCACCTAAGTTTTGATATAACAATTATTGTTGCTTTCTGCCATGCCTGATGTATTAAAGTGTCGTGTGTAGGTAAGAGTTTGGTACTACAAGGACTCAAGCATCCCAGCTGAAGGATGAAGGGTCTGATGCCCTCAGACACACAGCTGCCTCATCTTTGTCATGTAAATGTGGCATACACAACTAGGAGCACAGCAAAAGAACTTTCCTTTCCTGCCTACTCTATGCCAGGCACCTTTTAACTCACTTAATTTTCCCTATGGTCCTACAGGGGTATAATCAACCCACATTTTACTGATAAGGAAAATGAGGCTCAGAGACCCACCTCCAGAATTCTTACTTCCACTCGATTTCAGAGCCCCTGTTTTCCCACCCAAGGAATCTGGCCTGGTGCCTGCTCATAGAATGGGTTCCAAACATACTTAATTGAACCAAAATAAAATTGAATTGGAATGCAAATGTTCTCCTGGAGCCAGGGCCATCCTCTGCTGTAAGACTGAGAAAAAGAGGCCAGTGAGCCAGGCAGTCTCTATAGCTAACAGGGGAGGGACAGAAGGAGGGAGAGAGAGAAGAGAGTCTGTCAGTTACACTTTCAGGATCCTCTAAAAGGGCAGGAAGAGTTCTCAACAGCTGAACTCTCTTTCCAGTCAGGCATCAAAAGGCCCAACTTTAAAAAACAAACAAACAAACACAATTCCAAAAACCTATTTTATGTGCTTTGGTGTTTTGCCTGCATGCTTTGTCTCTGTGAGGTTGTCAGACCCCTGGAACTGGAATTACAGACAGGTGTGAGCTGCAAGGTGGATGCTGGCATTGAACTGGGATCCTCTATAAACAGCCAGTGCTCTTAACAGCTGAATCATCTCTCCAGCCCAGGCCCAACTTCTTATGTAGATTCTGCACCTCAAAATCTAGTCCTCATTTTTATACAATAAGCACTTTACTAATTGAGACAGGGTCTCACTACTTAGCTCTCTAAGAGTTGTCCTATAACTCACTATGTAGAAGAAGCTCGCCTCAAACTCACAGAGATCTGCCTGCCCTGGCTCCCAAATGCTGGGAGAAAAGACATATGCCACCAACCACACCCAGTCCTATATATATTTTGGTATGGAACATTTTATTTCTCCATGAAACACTCAAAGAGTTTAGCTTGTGGAAAATAACTTTAATCTGAGAATTGTACATTTTCTCCGCATATATCCTGCTTTGAATTAAGAATTGACACTGTAATCTATTTCACTACAAGTAAAATATTATAAAATATTTACAGGAAATTATTAAACATAAAACACAAAAGTCAAGATGAAATAAACCTTTCTTTTTTTTTTTTTTTTTCCCTCCAGAAATCTCCACTCCAGTGCCCACAGCACATGAGTCAAAACAAGTAACTAAGACCTCTCTGACATAACTTCCAAAATGGAGAGGGGAAGAAAGGAGGTGAAATGGTGTCAAGGGGTCGGTGCTGGCAGCAGTGCTTCACATCCTGGTCTATCATAAACCCCCTGCAAGGGGAGTCTCAGCAAGGCAAACGTTAGGAGAGTCTGGAACTGGACTTGGAAACACCTGGCAATGGACAATACTCTTTACTAATTTAAAAAGAGCCTCTTGTTCCACAACCAGTGCTCTCTGAGCAGCTGTCACAGCAGCCCTTCCATCTCCTTCATAAATGCTTCATAAGCATCGTCCTTAGTTTGTACGGAAGCAGGAACAGAAGGACCAGGTCTGGGGGCTGCTATGGCAACAGGCACAGCCGAGTCCTCCTCTGACCTTTGGGGAACAGCAGTAGCCCCCTTCTTCTCTCAGCACACTCTCAGTGCAGTGGGCACAAACCGCGTGACCCCTGCCTTGGGATTGGTGATGTGGGGCTTGGCACTAATGGTCGCTGAGGCTTTCTTCTCAATAGTTACTGCTATACTTGCATCATCCAACTTTGGTTGCTGAATGAGGCTGGGTGGGGCACTCCACACCCCTGGGTTGGGTAAGGGAGCTGGTGGGGAAAGCCCAGGTGGGGCAGGTCCAAGAGGAGGCACCAAGGGTGGGCACATCATACCAGGACCAGAACGGGGGATACCTGGAGGTGCAGGAGGAGGTAGCCTTGGTGGGGGTCCTCGAGGAGGGGGACCTGGGGGAGGGCCAGGAGGTTGGCCTGGTGGTGGTCCTGGAGGCAAAAGTTGTGGTAAATGCCCTCGGATTCCCAGCATTCCAGGTGGTCTCAGGAATGGAGGAGCCCCTGGAGGTAGTCCAGGAAGCCGTAAGGGTGGGGCAGGCGGTGGTCCAAGAGGTTGGTGGTCCTGGCAGGGGAGGTGCTTGGATCTGAGAAGGAGGGGCAGACTGTGGAGGAGCCTGCTGCTGTGAAGGGGCAGCAGATGTGCCATTAGAGTGGGAGTCCTCTTTATGCCGCTTTTACCACTGCTTTTCTGATTCAGAATCATGAAAGTCCTCATCCTCATCCTCCTCTGAAAACTCCTCCACGTCTCGTCCTTCCTCAGGGATTTCCTGACCTGCCATTTGAGCATCATGGCTTGAAGAGTCAGATCCTTCATGTTCTTCTTTCTCGATTTTCCAGGCATATCAGCAAATCGGTGCCCCAACTCACCCCCCCTCCCACTCTCTGCATCATATCTGTCAGTTCAACTGTCCTCAGCGCTGTCGTCATACTTATTCTGATCCATGTCCTCAGGATAGCCATCGTCGTCATGACCCCGCTGAGCAAGTTCTGGACCATACAACATGTCTTCACCTTGCCTCCGAGCGGGAAGATCTGGAGCAAAGCTCACTTTACGACCATACATCTGCAGGACTTGAGGAGGAGGTGGGCCAGGGGGAGGGCTGGGTGGTTTTCTGCCAGGGGGCAAACGTGGAACACCATGTCTGAGGAGAGGAAGTATAGACACTGCTTGAGGTGGAAGCCCATAGGCCGAGGTTTTTTTCAGAATGGAGGGTGGCTGGGCTCCAGGAAGTGGAATGTCCTGGATCAAGTTGTTGGAAGGAGCATGAGGCATGTCTGGCAAAGGGATGCTCTCGACTTCTACATGCTGAGCATTCTGGACAGCATCAAAGTACCGGCTCAGCTGAGCTCTCTTCTGTTCATATTCTACTTCCAGCTTTCTCAATTCCTTGTAGACATCCGGATTTTCTTTCATAAAGTCGTAGAATTTGCTCGAAGGTTTCCCGCAGCTTTTTACGCTTCTCTTTCAGTATTTTCTCGTTCAACTGTGTCTGTCGCATGTCTCAGATAATGTGCTTGGGATCTTTCATCCTCAAAACCGAGGCTCGTACCATCATGCGCTGTTTTTTGTTCTTTTTCAATTCTCTTTTCCGGGCTTCCTTTCGAGCTTGGTCTGTGGGGTTCAGAAACTTCCCACCCTTGGTGAAGGATGTTGATCTCCATCCCATGTTGACAATTTATTTGATTTACTTCTTCATTAATAGAAAAAAAAAAAATGACTTCAGGGTTCCAGGGATGTCGAGGCTGGCTGGCGGGCGGTCCCAGCGTACTTTCTGCAAAGGGGCGGCTTCCACTCTACTTCTTATTCAACCACCCAGCCACTGCCATCTTGGAGTCCTTTATATTTTAAATATTACAAAATGGTGGTAAATTTTATGCTTTTTCTATGTTGACTTCAAAACTTTAAAATTTACATTAAAACTGAATAGGTTAAAAGCATAAGAATAAGCAATACATATATACACAGTGCTCTTTTTTTTTTGTTGTTGTTGTTGCTAAGTACTGAACTCAAAACCTTACTGATAAGAACCATTGTGGGAGTGAAATGAGCCAATTCGAGACAGTTAAAGTATATAAATGCAGGTTTAGTGGGAGCAGCTCAAAGGCCAAGACCAGAGAAGTTGTTATGCAGGGGGAAAGAGAAAAGTGTGCCTGCAGAGAGAGGGAGAGACAGGGAGAAAGAAGAAATACAGAAGAAACAACATGCGAAAAAGACAAGAAGGAAGGGAACCAAAATGTCTGGATTATATAATGAAAGGGGAGGGGAAGCCCCACCCCTGGCTGGGAAGTTCAGGCTAGAGGGCAGGGTATGCCAGCCATGCTCTGTCCTAAGCAGGTAGGGACTGGGGGATGCTGGGAGAACTTGGAGGCCAGGTCCCTTTTGGTTGAAAAGGCATCTCAGCTGCTAGTCTAGGTCTGAAGCCCAACTCTCACCTAGGCAGGTGCTGTACCACTAAGCTAAAGCACTGTATAACACATAAACCCAGTTACACATCTCTACCTCCTCAAGCACTTCTCATCTGCTTAAGGGAAAAACACTGAAAGTCCTTTCTAGATCTTTGAGATAGTCAGTGCTAAACTGTCCTGCTGTAGCCATACCATGATGGAACCACACTTTAGATTGCTCTTCCCTACTTCAGTGTATCACCTAGTGCCCACTGACATCTCTCCAGTGCTTTCTCTCCACTGCCTTCCTCAGCCTCTGGAAGCCTGAACTTTCAGGAAGTCAATTTTTCATATTCCATGCTATTGTTTTTGTGCCTAGTTTATTTCATATAACAATGAAATTCTATGTTGTCATAAATGACAGGACTTCATTACTTTTTATGGCTGAAGAATATTCTACTGTGTGTATGGACCACTGTTTTTAACACATTCCTCCACTGCTAAGACACCCAGGTTGTTTCCATGCCGTGGCTGCTGTGAACAATGCGGCAGTAGACACAGAGTACAGCTGTCTCTTCTATCGATTTACTTCATGGATACACTTCTTTGAATGGTCTGTCTGTTAGGCAAAAATGTTTCCCATTTTATAAGGATCATTAAGGAATGGATTGCAAAAGCTTAAGACAAGACAGGCAATTTGACAAGGACACCCTTAAGGGTGGTACCACAGAATTCTGATTGAGAGGCTGCCTCACGGCGGCTGTCTCTGAAGAGAAACAGATGGGAGGAAGACCATCCCAGACCTAGCCTCCTCAAATGGAATCTGGAGCATCCTCCAGTTCCCAGTCAACCGATATTCTGACAAGTCTGTCTATCGCAGTGACTGAGAAGACGACCAAAAAGGTCCAGATAGGTGACTAAAGAGAAACAGTGGTATACCAGAAATCAGACTAACCTGTTCCGAGCTCGACCTCTGAGCCCAGTCTGCTGAGGTCTGTTTTCCTGGCAATGCACCAAAATGTAAGACCTGGAGTCTCACTGCTCAGGAGCTCAGGATTACACCCTTCACAGGAACACTCACAGACCACAACTTGATGCAATAGCAAAAGGTTTTATTGCTGTCGAGATAGGGTCGCACCTCCAAAGACAGGACATGACCCTGTACATGCAAAACACAGGGTTTTTATGCCTGAAAATCAGATCACTTTTGCTCTATACTTTACAGCTGATTGTTTCTCAGAACAGTTCACCCCACCCTTCAAAAGCTGTCTGCACCTGACTTCAATTCAAATAATCAGTTATTTTTCTCATTCCCAGGTGGTCCCTCGTTTGTTCTGATGATGAAGTCACTGAATAATCTCATCTTGCAGGTTTAAGAGTGCAGGGATCTGTTAAGGAGCCTGTGCAAAACAACCGCCTCATTCACTAAGGTATTTCAAGGCCCTGGAGAAGACTGTTCACCAACTTCATACAGAGATTGGGTTAAGCTCTCAAGAGGGCAGTACCAGACTGACACCAGATAAGCACTGATGCCATTCTTGGCGCATGATACTGTAAATATCACATGTAGGAGAGCATTTAGAGCATGAAGAGGAGGAGCAGCCCCAAGAAATGAATGATTAAGAGAGACACTGCTTTTGGCTCTCAGGAGCATCATGCCGACCTCACAAGACAAGCTACAGCTAGAGTTCCCAGTTCTCAAATCACCCGGTGTGCTATTTTGGGTGAATCCGGGAATTTAGAAAAAAAAAAAAAAAAAAAAAAAAAAAAAAAAAAAGATGTTAAAATCTCTAGAACTCAAAATAGGAGGTGTGTTAACACAGAGGCAAGTGGTCCCTTTATTCACAGAAAGGAACAAACAGATTCTGGCTCCAAGGGAATGCAAAGGTTCCCGGGGCTTCATGGCAGCTGTGGCAAGGGAAAGCACTGGTGTAGGGATCACAGCACCGAGAGGGACATACAGGCTAACCTCTTGCCATCAGTAAACAAACAGAGGGGCCTGTCAGGCTTACACCCCTCATGCAATAATACGAGCTGTCTCCCATCAGGCAGCCATGTGGTACTAGGCAGGTAGGAAAATCTCAACTGAAGATTTCAGATTTGATACACACCACTGCATGCAGCAGCACAGCTTTGCATCTGGCTGCAGATAAACCTCTGACCCTATCCGCAAGGGTTCTATGTTACAAAGGAAATACAGCTGTTTATGGACCTGTGTCTTCAGGGATGGAAAAGAGGATCTCTGGAAGAAGCAGAATAACTTCTACAGGATCTATTGTACACCCAGGTACTGTCGATGGGGACTGCAAGAAAAAAGTTAAAATTATGTTACATGTAAAACAGGAGATGCAAAAATAAGGCAGGGGTAGAACTGCTCAGCTGTTACTGTTCTTCTCCATCTAGGGCAAAGCCACACCCTGAAGAACAACAGGCACATTTGGCAGTACCAGAAATTGTGTGTTCTGGAAAACACTGCCTAATGATCAGAGATCCAAATTAATGGCAGCAACAAATGTTGTTCCTTGAAATGAAGGAAATGACTTCAGTATCCTCTCCCAAAAGTCTTGGGATCCACACTGTGTGCTTCTGAAGGTTCATACAGTTTCTAGGAATCTGTAAAATTTCTCCAGTAGGACAAAGTGTATGGTGGATTAAATAGGTGGAACCAGAGGAAAAAGAGGGGAACTTGACACCTTCTGTGGCCTGCCACTGAAGGAGAAATTCAGAAATAATTCCAGGAGTCTTTCTGCAGGATAAGTCTACTCTTTGCCCAAATGCTTAGACTTGCAGGGTCCTAACCATATTTAGACTTGAAATCATACACCGGGAGACTGGAGCTCAAAGCAACTTAAGGCAGACGGCACACGCAGAGTGCAAGATCTGTTCTAGCCACGTTCCTCCTTGAGCATCAGCCAGAGCTGAATGAATGACCTTGTTAAAGTAGGCAAAGACTTCTCCTGGCTTAAGCCTCTTCTCCTTGCCTGATCATCAGAAGCCATGCCTTAGACTCTCCCATAAAAACTCCTTGTGGGCCAACACAGTGTGCATACTGTGAGCTAAGCAGTGGAATTTGGGTAGAACACAAGGCCAACTGTTTCTGGAAACTGCTTTAGGGTGGGGTATGAGGGAAATTCGTAGGAGGAAGGAAGGGTTTCACAGTTTGGAAGCAGAAGAGCGTTCCACGTTTTGGCCTGTAATTGGAGGCCTCGAGGGAGTGGGTGGGGCCTCAGGTCGGTATTTAAGGGTGAGCAGCAGACCCCTTTACGCATTTGCCATAGTCTGCACTTTCCTGGATGTTGTTCTCAGTACACACTGGAGAGGAAGAACTCCTGTCAAAGTGTCCTCGGCAGGATGGAAGATCAGGCAGATGTGGGTGGCTGCAGTAAGACAAAGACATCCGGCGTCAAAAGACTGTTTGGCAGGCCAAGCAGAAGGAGGTCTTGCTCTCAGTTTTCGCCAAGACACCTTACCCGAGCTTCAGGACCAGGCAGGAACTGGCCAGGGAATTGGAGTTCAGAGTCCTCCATCCGCGTGTGGTTTAAAAACCGCAGAACTAGAACTGGCATGTCGAGGAAGACCTCAAAGCAGACCACCGCAGGCTCCAGCCATGAAGCCTCCCAACAGCCTCCTGAAAAGCTTGTCGCCAGGGTACAACAAGCAAGAGGCCTGCCCTCAGAACGGAGAAGGCCTCGAACGCGGCTTAGTCCAGCACAGATCAGCATGCTAGTGCAAGCTTTTGAGATCTCTCCATCTCCAGACTATGCCACGAGGGTGCAACTGGCACTGAGCACAGGTTTGCCTGAGGACACCGTCCACATATGGTTCCAGAACAGAAAGGCCAGGCAGAAAGGCCGTGCTGGAGGCAACACAGCTAAAGGTGAGGACCTGCCTGCCTCTCCTGGCCCGGAAAGGCTCTCCTGGAGCATTGTGTTGCATTGAGCAGGAGGCTTCCTGGGGCAGCTTGTTGACACCGGGTTCTGCAGGAGGCCAGTGTGCAGAAGCGTTGATGTCAAGACCCGAGCTCACCTTCTTCACAGAGGCCTACCCAGAATCCAACGACTCCTGCCCTGTCCAGCTCTTCCTGGAGCAACAGGTGAGAAAAGTGGAAGAGGAACAGGGACCAGCCACTCTGGACCCAGATGTACCATGGGAGCAGATCGAACCAACACTCGAGGCTCCTCTCACGGAAGAAGAATATCAGGCTCTGTTGGGCGATATTTGACCCCTTTGAGAACGCCCAGAATTGGGACTGTAAACCCCGTTGCCTGGACCCTAACCTGACCATTGTCTCAGAGACTCCAGCCAGAAATGAGCTTGGACAGATGCTCAGACTTGCACCTAAGAAAGGTGCAGAGCTCTAGGGATCCTGAGTATGTGTTGGGGAAAAGATGGAAGGCCCTGGAGGTGCGAGGAACCTCACAAGAAGACCAACAGAAACAGCTGACCCAGCCCCCAGGGGGGCTTGCAGAGACTGAGACATCGAATAAGGAGCATGCTTGGTCTGGACCTAGGGACCCTGCACACACATAGCAGGTGGGAGGTGAATCCTTGTGCTTAATATGGGTTGCCCTACGAGGGAGGTGTTGTGGAGTGGCCCAGCGGCGGTGGAGAGTTGTTTCTAACCTGGACGGTTGTTGAAGGACAGTTATATAATGTTAGCTTCAATTATGATCAGGATAAATATGTAATTTGTCTGCTATTGTACTCTGCGTCATTAAATTATTTTTAGGCATTACTATGACCTGGTTATTCTTTTCATTTGGAAATTAATGTAAAGAGGAGATATAATTATCTTTCAAGCTGAAAAGAGGTATGATCATGAGTCTTGGTTTTTAACTTGACTCTATATGGAATTAAGCAAAACACCCAAAAAAGGACACAATTGTGAAGCACTCTTCCTTGTTTGAAGTAGTCTTCTCTACTTCTCTTCTGAATCTGTAAGGCTGAAAAACACACCTTTAATCTGTATCTTCATACTGCAAAACCAACCACTCACCTTTGCCTCATCTTACTGGAAACCTATACAAGGACATAGAAGAAGGAATGTTTTACTCTTTGCATGTTCCCTTTTGCTTTGGTAGCAGGTCTATTTCTTCATTGACTATAGAACCTTCTTCTTGAGAATTTCCGTGTATATGAAGGTGAGATGAAGCAACCAGTCTCATGGACTAAGCCACTGATAGATTCCTCAATTGTCCATTTTTATCCCTCCACTGTTGAATTAATTAACTCACAGATTGTAAATCATTCTCATAAATTCTTTCCTATAAAGAGAGAGTTAGAGGGAAAATAAACTATGCATATAATTATCTTTCATATAGAACTACCAAATTTTCTGTTTTTAATAATGTTGTGTAATTCATTCAGAAATCACTTAAACAATAGTAACTGACATATGGGGAGTTATAAAAAAATATTCATCATCATGAAAAGTCAAAATGCTACATAAATTTTTGGGTATATTAATGGACCAGGAGTTAACTTTTTTGATGCAGTTGCATTCTAAAATATCATAATTGAATTACAAGTATTTTAATTTTTGCAGCATTTATATATAGTTTATTTTTACCTCAAATTAGTCCTTCTTTGTCTTAATTCCCTCAACACACATTAAAGTTTGTGTTTATTTTTCATTTTCTTAGGTTACAGAGATTCTATTTTATATGGGGATGACATCATGAAAATTAACTGTTCTATGCATGACACTGCTAATACCAAAACATCATTCAAATAATAAGTAGACCTATCAGAATCACACTAGAATTCTCAGCAGAGATTATAAAATCCAGAAGTGTTTGGATGGATATCATGCAGAAACTAAGAGACTACCCGATGCCAACCCAGACTACTATACCCAGGATATATGCAGCCATCCAGCCCTACAGAACATACTAGAAGGAAAACCCTAACCCAATAATATTAAATACACTCCAGAAAAACACATTGAGGCCCACACCATGAGAGGAAGTCCATGCCTGACACTGCCTGGATGACCATGAACCAGCGTCAAGATAGCCTAGAGACACACAATATCTGTAAACATGACAGGCAAAAAAATGTCAATAAAAGATGCTCTGCTATAATCTTAGATGAGTGCCTAGCCCAGTTGTCATCAGAGAGACATCACCCGGCATCTGATGGGAGTAGATGCAGTGACCCACAGCCAAACACAATGATGTATCCAGGGAACCCCAGAAATGAGGAAATACGTATTGTAGGAACCAGAGATATCAAGGACACAACAAGAGCATGGCCCACTGAGTCAATTGGGCTCATAGGGGATCACAGAGTCTGAAGGACAAAAACATAAACATGCTATGAGTCTTGTGACCTAGGTTGTTGGCATACACCTTATGATTATTATCCTCATGTCGCTGAGGGACTTCCAACAGTGAGAATGGAGGTGTCTCAAACTCTTTTTTCCTGCTCTCCCTATACTTTCTCTCCTCGTCTATTGCTTTGACCAACTCTGATGTGAGGGATTATTCCTAGTCTTTTGTAACTTGTTAGGCCATCAGATTTTTTTTTTTTCATTGAAAATAAAGAAGCAGTGGATCTGAAGGAGATGTGAGGTGGGCAGAGTAGAGGTGGATAGATTGTGGCTGGGAGGAGTGGAGGAAGAGGAAACTGCAGTTGGGATGTAGTGCATGAAACAACAACAAAAATAAAATGCTAAAACAAAATAAACTGTCAGCAGCTCAGGCTGTTGGTGATCACCTGCATTTCTAGCACTCAGGAAGTTTAAGGTAGGTGGATCTCTGTGAGTTCAAGCACAGGCTGTTCTATAAAGAGAGTCCGGGACAGCCAAAATTATTCAGAAAAATCCTGTCTTCAAACAAAAAAAAACTGTCAGCATTTTGTGTTTCATCTTTAGGAACTTTGTTTTATGCCCCACTTTTTAATTTTTATTTTTAATATTAGATACAGCTTGTTAACTTTGTATCCCAGCTGTAGCCCAGTTCCTCATCACCTCCCTATCCCACCTTCCTTCCCTCATCTCCCCTACCCCTGTCCAAGTCCGCTGATAGGGAGGGCCTCCTCCTGTTCCAACTGACCCTTGCTTATCAGGTATCATCAGGACTGGCTGCAATGTCCTCCTCTGAGGCCCAGCAAGTCTGATCTTTCCTTGGGGGGAGAGGTCAATGAGCCAGCCATTGAGTTCATGTCCGAAATAGTCCTTGTTCCACTTAGTATGGTAACCAATTGGATGCAGAGCTGACATGAACTACATTTGAGCAGGGGTGCTAGGTTATATGCATACATGGTCCTTGGTTGGAGATACAGTCTCATAAAAGACCCTGTGCTCTGATATATTTGGTCCTTGTGGAGTTCCTGTCCTCTCAGGTCATACTAACACCCCTTCTTTCATATGATTCCCTGTGCTCTGCCCAAGGTTTGCTTATGAGTCTCAGCATCTACTTTGATACACTGCTAGGTAGAATCTTTCATTGGTCCTCTGTGGTAAGCTTCTGTCCTGTTGTTTTCTCCTATGTCCATCCCATTTGTCTTTCTAAGTGAGGATTGATCATCTTAATCCATGTCCTCTTTCTCATTTATCTTCTTTAGGTGTACAGATTTTAGTATGTTTATCCTATCTTATAGGTCTAGCCTCCACTTAAAAGTGAGTGTATACCATGTATGTCTTTCTGATTCCAGGATATCTCACTCTGGATGATCTTTTCTAGACTGTTTCTTCATGTTTACATTTCATGACTTCTTTGAATGGTCTACATATAAACCTGTCTGTTGGGTAGCTGGTAAAGATGTTTCCCATTTTATAAGCTGCTTCATCATTAAGGAATGGATTGCAAAAGCTTCCAAGACAAGACAGGCAATTTGACAAGGACACCCTGAAGGGTGGTACCACAGAATTCTGATTGAGAGGCTGCCTCACGGCTGCTGTCTCTGAAGAGAAACAGATGGGAGGAAGACCATCCCAGACCTAGCCTCCCCAAATGGAATCTGGAGCATCCTCCAGTTCCCAGTCAACCGATATTCTGACAAGTCTGTCTGTCGCAGTGACTGAGAAGACGACCAAAAAGGTCCAGATAGGTGACTAAAGAGAAACAGTGGTATACCAGAAATCAGACTAACCTGTTCCGAGCTCGACCTCTGAGCCCAGTCTGTTGAGGTCTGTTTTCTGGGCAATGCACCAAAATGTAAGACCTGGAGTCTCACTGCTCAGGAGCTCAGGATTACACCCTTCACAGGAACACTCACAGACCACAACTTGATGCAATAGCAAAAGGTTTTGTTGCTGTTGAGATAGGGTCACACCTCCAAAGACAGGACATGACCCTGAACATGCAAAACACAGGGTTTTTATGCCTGAAAATCAGATCACTTTTGCTCTATACTTTA
The DNA here is from genome assembly GCA_036365155.1 of Meriones psammophilus. Lineage (NCBI taxonomy): Eukaryota > Metazoa > Chordata > Mammalia > Rodentia > Muridae > Meriones > Meriones psammophilus. The sequence goes on along the minus strand of JAEOAE010004185.1, from coordinate 51,460 downwards.
CAGCTGATTGTTTCTCAGAACAGTTCACCCCACCCTTCAAAATCTATCTGCACCTGACTTCAATCCAAATAATCACAGTTATTTTTCTCATTCCCAGGTGGTCCCTCATTTGTTCTGATGATGAAGTCACTGAATAATCTCATCTTGCAGGTTTAAGAGTGCAGGGATCTCTTAAGGAGCCTGTGCAAAACAACCGCCTCATTCACTAAGGTAATTCAAGGCCCTGGAGAAGACTGTTCACCAACTTCATACAGAGATTGAGTTAAGCTCTCAAGAGGGCAGTACCAGACTGACACCAGATAAGCACTGATGCCATTCTTGGCGCATGATACTGTAAATATCACATGTAGGAGAGCATTTAGAGCATGAAGAGGAGGAGCACCCCAAGAAATGAATGATTAAGAGAGACACTGCTTTTGGCTCTCAGAAGCATCATGCCGACCTCACAGGGCAAGCTACAGCCAGAGTTCCCAGTTCTTTAAATATCTGGGGTGCTATTTTGGATGAATCAGGGAATTTTCAAAAAAAAAAAAACTGTGAGTTTAAAATCTCTAGAACGCAAAATAGGAGGTGTGTTAACACAGAGGCAATTGGTCCCTTTACTAACAGAAGGGAACAAGCAGATTCTGGCTCCAAGGGAATGCAAAGGTTCCTGGAGTTCATGGCAGCTGTGACAAGGGAAAGCACTGGTCTAGGGATCACTGCTCTGAGAGGGACATAGAGGCTAACCTCTTTCCATCGGGAAACCAACAGAGGGACCTGTCAGGCTTAGGCACCTCATGCATCAATACGAGCTGTCTCCCATCAGGCATCTATGAGGTCCTAGGCAGGTAGGAAAATATCAACTGAGCATTTTAGACTTGATACACACCACTGCATGCAGCAGCGCAGCTTTGCATCTCGCTGCAGATAAACCTCTGACCCTATCGGCAAGAGTTCTATGTCACAAAGAAAATACAGATGTTTATGGACCTGTGTATTCAGGGATGGTAAAGCAGATCTCTGGAAGAAGCAGAATAACTTCTACATTATCTATTGTACACCCAGGTACTGTTGATTGGGACTGCAAGGAAAAAGTTGAAATTATGGCACATGTAAAACATGAGATGCAAAAATAAGGCAGGGTTAGAACTGTTCAGCTGTTACTGTTCTCCTCCATCTAGGGCAAAGCCACACCCTGAAGAACAACAGGCACATTTGGCAGTACCGGAAATTGTGTGTTCTGGAAAACACTGCCTAATGATCAGAGATCCAAATTAATGGCAGCAACAAATGTTGTTCCTTGAAATGAAGGAAATGACTTCAGTATCCTCTCCCAAAAGTCTTGGGATCCACAATGTGTGCTTCTGAAGGTTCATACAGTTTCTAGGAATCTGTAAAATTTCTCCAGTAGGACAAAGTGTATGTTGGATTAAATAGGTGGAACCAGAGGAACCAAGAGGGAACTTGACACCTTCTGTGGCCTGCCACTGAAGGAGAAATTCAGAAATCATTCAGGAGTCTTTCTGCAGGATAAGTCTACTCTTTGCCCAAATGCTTAGGCTTGCAGGGTCCTAACCATATTTAGATTGTTGAAATCATACACCGGGAGACTGGAGCTCAAAGGAACTTAAGGCAGACGGCACACGCAGAGTGCAAGATCTGTTCTAGCCACGTTCCTCCTTGAGCATCAGCCAGAGCTGAATGAATGACCTTGTTAAAGTAGGCAAAGACTGCTCCTGGCTTATGCCTCTTCTCCTTGCCTGATCATCAGAAGCCATGCCTTAGACTCTCCCCTCAAACTCCCTGTGTTCCAACACAGGTGCGTACTGTGAGCTAAGCAGTGGAATTTGGGTAGAACGCAAGGTCAACTGTTTCTGGAAAGGCTGCTTTAGGGTGGGATATGGGAAAATTCGCAAGAGGAAGGAAGGGTTTCACAGTTTGGAAGCAGAAGAGCGTTCCACGGTTTGGCCTGTAATTGGAGGCCTCGAGGGAGTGGGTGGGGCCTCAGGTCGGTATTTAAGGGTGAGCAGCAGACCCCTTTACGCATTTGCCATAGTCTGCACTTTCCTGGGTGTTGTTCTGAGTACACAGTGGAGAGGAAGAACTCCTGTCAAAGTGTCCTCGGCAGGATGGAAGATCAGGCAGATGTGGGTGGCTGCAGTAAGACAAAGACATCCCAGCGTCAAAGACTGTTTGGCAGGCCAAGCAGAAGGAGGTCTTGCTCTCAGTTTTCGCCAAGACACCTTACCCGAGCTTCAGGACCAGGCAGGAACTGGCCAGGGAATTCGGAGTTCCAGAGTCCTCCATCCGCGTTGGTTACAAAACCGCAGAACTAGAACTGGCATGTCGAGGAAGACCTCAAAAAGCAGACCACCGCAGGCTCCAGCCATGAAGCCTCCCAACAGCCTCCTGAAAAGCTTGTCGCCAGGGTACAACAAGCAAGAGGCCTGCCCTCAGAACGGAGAAGGCCTCGAACGCGGCTTAGTCAGCACAGATCAGCATGCTAGTGCAAGCTTTTGAGATCTCTCCATCTCCAGACTATGCCACGAGGGTGCAACTGGCACTGAGCACAGGTTTGCCTGAGGACACCGTCCACATATGGTTCCAGAACAGAAAGGCCAGGCAGAAAGGCCGCGCTGGAGGCAGCACAGCTAAAGGTGAGGACCTGCCTGCCTCTCCTGGCCCGGAAAGGGCTCCTGGAGCATCGTGTTGCATTGAGCAGGAGGCTTCCCGGGACAGTTTGTTGACACCGGGTTCTGCAGGAGGCCAGTGTGCAGAAGCGTTGATGTCAAGACCCGAGCTCACCTTCTTCACAGAGGCCTACCCAGAATCCAGCAACTCCTGCCCTGTCCAGCTCTTCCTGGAGCAACAGGTGAGAACAGTGGAAGAGGAACAGGGACCAGCCGCTCTGGACCCAGATGTACCATGGGAGCAGATCGAACCAACACTCGAGGCTCCTCTCATGGAAGAAGAATATCAGGCTTTGTTGGACGATATTTGACCGCATTGAGAATGCCCAGAATTGGGACTGTAAAACCCCGTTGCCTGGACCCTAACCTGACCATTGTCTCAGAGACTCCAGCCAGAAATGAGCTTGGACAGATGCTCAGACTTGCACCTAAGAAAGGTGCAGAGCTCTAGGGATCCTGAGTAAGTGTTGGGGAAAAGATGGAAGGCCCTGGAGGTGCGAGGAACCTCACAAGAAGACCAACAGAAACAGCTGACCCAGCCCCCAGGGGGCTTGCAGAGACTGAGCCATCAAATAAGGAGCATGATTGGTCTGGACGTAGGGACCCTGCACATACGTAGCAGGTGGGAGGTGAATCCTTGTGCTTAATGTGGGTTGCCCTAGGAGGGAGGTGTTGAGGAGTGGCACAGCGGCGGTGGAGAGTTGTTTTTAAGCTGAACTTTGTTGCTTCTATCCTGGACGGTTTTGAAGGACAGTTATATAATGTTAGCTTCAATTATGATCAGGATAAATATGTAATTTGTCTGCTATTGTACTCTGCGTCATTAAATTATTTTTAGGCATTGCTATGACCTGGTTATTCTTTTCATTTGGAAGTTAATGTAAAGAGGAGATATGAACCTTCTTCTTGAGGATTTCAGTGTATTTGAAGGTGCGTTAAGCCAACCAGCCTCATGGACTAAGCCACTGATAGATTCCTCGATTTTCCATTTTTAGCCATCCACTGTTGAATTAATTGACTCACAGATTGTAAATCATTCTCATAAATCCCTTCCTATAAAGAGAGTTAGAGGAAAAAAATAAACTATGCATATAATCATCTTTCATATAGAACTACCAAATTTTCTGCTTTTAATATTGTCATGTAATTCATTCAGAAATCACTTAAACAATAGTAACTGACATACGAGGAGTTACAGAAAAAATATTCATCATCATGCAAAGTCAAAATTCTACATAAATTTTTGGGTATATTGATGGACCAGGAGTTAACTTTTTTGATGCAGTTGCATTATAAAATATCATAATTGAATTACAAGTATTTTAATTTTTGCAGCATTTATATATAGTTTATTTTACCTCAAATTAGTCCATTCTTTGTCTCAATTTCCTCAACACACATTAAAGTTTGTGTTCATTTTTCATTTTCTTAGGTTACAGAGATTTCATTTCATATGGGGATAACACCACGAAAATTAGCTGTTCTATGCATGACACTACTAATACCAAAACAGCATTCAAATAATAAGTAGACCTATCAGAATCACACTAGAATTCTCAGCAGAGATTATGAAAGCCAGAAGGGCTTGGATGGATATCATGCAGACACTAAGAGACCGCCAATGCCAACCCAGACTACTATACCCAGTATATATGCAGCCATCCAGCCTACAGAAGATACTAGAAGGAGATCCCCAACCTAATAACATGAAATACACTCCAGAAAATACACTGAGGCCCACACCATGAGAGGAAGTCCATGCCTGACACTGCCTGGATGACCATGAACCATAGTCAAGATAGCCTAGAGACACACGATATCTGTAAACATGACAGGCAAAAAAAATGTCAATGAAAGATACTCTGCTATAATCATAGATGAGTGCCTAGCCCAGTTGTCATCAGAGAGACATCACCCGGCATCTGATGGGAGTAGATGCAGTGACCCACAGCCAAACACAATGATGTATCCAGGGGAACCCCAGAAATGAGGAAATACGTATTGTAGGAACCAGAGATATCAAGGACACAACAAGAGCATGGCCCACTGAGTCAATTGGGCTCATAGGGGATCACAAAGTCTGAAGGACATAAACATAAACATTCTATGAGTCTTGTGACCTAGGTTGTTGGCGTATACCTTATGATTATTATCCTGATGTCGCTGAGGGACTTCGAACAGTGAGAATGGGGGTGTCTCTGACTCTTTTTCCTGCTCTCCCTATACTTTCTCTCCTCGTGTATTGCTTTGACCAACTCTGATGTGAGGGATTATTCCTAGTCTTTTTGTAACTTGTTAGGCCATCAGATTTTTTTTTTTTCATTGAAAATAAAGAAGCAGTGGATCTGAAGGAGATGTGAGGTGGGCAGAGTAGAGGTGGATAGATTGTGGCTGGGAGGAGTGTAGGAAGAGGAAACTGCAGTTGGGATGTAGTGCATGAAACAACAACAAAAATAAAATGCTAAAACAAAATAAACTGTCAGCAGCTCAGGCTGTTGGTGATCACCTGCATTTCTAGCAATCAGGAAGTTTAAGGTAGGTGGATCTCTGTGAGTTCAAGCACAGGCTGTTCTATAAAGAGAGTCGGGACAGCCAAAATTATTCAGAAAAATCCTGTCTTCAAACAAAAGAAATCTGTCAGCATTTTTGTGTTTCATCTTTACAACTTTGTTTTATGTCCCACTTTTTAATTTTTTATTTTTAATATTAGATACAGCTTGTTAACTTTGTATCACAGCTGTAGCCCAGTTCCTCATCACCTCCTATCCCACCTTCCTTCCCTCATCTCCTCCCTACCCCTTTCCAAGTCTGCTGATAGGGGAGGGCCTCCTCCTGTTCCAACTGACCCTAGCTTATCAGGTATCATCAGGACTGGCGGCAATATCCTCCTCTGGGGCCTAGCAAGTCTGATTCTCCCTTGGGAGGGGGAAGGTCAAGAGCCAGCCATTGTGTTCATGTCTGAAATAGTCCCTGTTCCACTTAGTATGGTACCCACTTGGATACAGAGCTCACATGGACTACATTTGAGCAGGGATGATAGGTTATATGCATACATGGTCCTTGGTTGGAGAAACAGTCTCATAAAACCCCTGTGCCCTGATATATTTGGTCCTTTTGGAGTTCCTGTCCTCTCTAGGTCACACTAACTCCCCTTCTTTCATATGATTTCCTGTGCTCTGCCCAAGGTTTGGTTATTAGTCTCAGCATCTGCTATGATACACTGCTAGGTAGAGTCTTTCACAGGTCCTCTGTAGTAGGCTTCTGTCCTGTTTCTTGTTTTCTCCTATGTCCATCACATTTGTCTTTCTAAGTGAGGATTGATCATCTTAACCCAGGTCCTCTTTCTTGCTTATCTTCTTTAGGTGTACATATTTTAGTATGTTTATCCTATCTTATAGGTCTAGCATCCACTTAAAAGTGAGTGTATACCATGTATGTCTTTCTGATTCCGGGATAACTCACTCTGGATGATCTTTTCTAGATTGTTTGTTTGTTTCTTCATGTTTACTTTTCATGACTTCTTTGAATGGTCTACATATAAATCTGTCTGTTGCATAGCTGGTAAAGATGTTTCCTATTTTATAAGGTGCTTCATCATTAAGGAATGGATTGCAAAAGCTTTTTAGTTCCATGTTGTAAGACCTGAGTCTCACTGCTCAGGAGCTCAGGATTGTGCCCTTCAAGGAACCCTTACTGACCACAACTCGATGCAAAAGCAAGAGTTTTATTCAAATCGTGATAGGGTTGCCCCTCTAAAGACAGGAGACGAACCAGAGCATGCAAAGCACAGGGTTTTATACTTAAAAATCTGGCCACTTTTGCTCTATATATTGATTGGTCAGCAAGAATACCATGAAGATAGTTTACAGCTAGTTGTTTGCAGTTTTTGGCCGTTTGTGAGTTTTCTCAAAACAATTCACCCTGCCCTTATTTTTTAAAAAACTATCTCAGAGCAGTTCACCCTGCCCTTTGAGAGCTATCTGCCTCTGGCTTCAATTCAAGGCTATCTCAGAGCAGTTCATCCTTCCGTTCGAGAGCTATGTGCCTCTGGCTTTAATTCAAGGATGGGAATAGTCACAGCTGTTTTACTTTTACAGTTGTTTGCATTCTCGGGTGGGCTCTCAGATGGAAATGAAGAGAGACAGAGAAGGAGAGAGCAGGACATGATAGGGGGAAGAGAGAGAGAGGGGGTACCCCAATAGAGAAAGGGGAGGGCAAGAAGGCAATAGCAAGAGGGTAAGAGAGGCCAAAAGAGAGACAAAGTGGGCAGGCAGATCCTTTTAAGGAGCAAAGTAACCACACCTGCCCTCCCTGGCTGTCGACACATAATGACATCACAGGTTGCTAGGAAAGACAGAAGCAGGTGCCTAAATACTAAGTGTTGGCATAGGCCTTTAATCCCAGCACTCTGCCAGGCAGAAGCAGGCCAGTCTCTGTGAGTTCAAGGTCAGGCTGGTCTACAGATCTAGTCCAAGATAGCCAAGGCTAAAAGGAGAAAACCTGTCTCAAAATACCAAAATATTCATATGTATAATTAATATATTCTCACTAAATATAGTAATATAAACCAATATACTTAATGAATATGTTATATATTAATATATACATTTTGTTTTAATCATATGTATATGTTTCAATTTATGTTTTAATCATATAGATATATGATTGAAATAAAAAATCTGAGCCAGGCTTTGTGGCACATATCTCTTATCCCGTCTTTCCAGGAGACACAAGCATGCTGCTGTGTAAGTTCAGTGTCACCCTGGTCTACAAAGCAAGTCGAGGACATGCACGGCTAGAGAGAAACATTGTCTAAAAAAACAGGCTAGATGTGTGGCTAGATATGTCTGAAATCACATAGTGTGACTAGGCTATAAGAAAGTCTTGTCAGGCCTGGTGACACACATCCATAGTCCCAGCACTTGAGAGGCAGGTGAAGGTAGGTCTCTGTGAGTGCAAAGTCATCCTGGTTTACAAAGAGATTCCTGGATTGGCAATGATGCACTGAGACACCATGTCGCAAAATAAAACATTAAATTAAATTAAAAAAATCAAAGCCTGGACTGTTGTCAAATGCCTCTAATACTAGCACTATGACTGACAGAGGGAAATTTATCTGTGTTAGTTAAAGGCATGCCTGGTCTAGAAAGCATGACAGGTCAGTCAAGGCCATACAGAAAATCTCTTTTCTCAAAAAAAACAACATCCTGGTATGTAAACAAAAATCTTCTAGTATCTGAAGGTTGTTTCTTTTTTTTTTTTTCACTTTTTAAAAATTTATGTTTTTGTAAATTACAGTTTATTTACATTGTATCCACGCTGTGGCTGCATCCTTCATCCCCTCCTTTATTCAACCTCCTAACTTCCTCCCATTTCTGTCCCCAAGTTCACTGATAGGAGGTCCTCCTCCACTTCCATCTGACCCTAGCCTATGAGATCTCATCAGAACTGGCTGCATTGTCCTCCTCTGTGGCCTGCTCCCCCATCAAGGGAGGTGACCAAAGAGCCAGACACTGAGTTCATATCAGAGACAGTTCCTGTTCCCATTACTAGGAAACTCACTTGGAGATTGAGCTGCCATGGAATATATCTAGTCAGGAGTTGAAGAGGTTCAAGGTTATCTCCATGCATGGTCTTTGGTTGGAGTATCAGCCCCCCAAAATGCTCTTGTGCCCAGTATTTTTTCATCTGTTGCTCTCCTTGTGGAACTCCTGCCCCCCTCAAAAGTCTTCCTTAGTCATCAGGGAAATGCAAATCAAAATGAACCCGGATATCACATTACACCTATCAGAATGGAAAACATCAAAAACTCAAATGACAACACATGCTGGAGAGGATTGCGAAAGGGAACACTCCTCCACTTCTGGTGGTAATGTAAACTTGTACAACCACTTTGGAAATCAATGTGGTAATTTCTCAGAAAATTAGGAAGAGTGTTACCTCAAGATCCAGCTATATAACTCCTAGGCATATACCCAAATTTTGATCAAGTATACAAGGACACTTGTTCAACCATGTTTGTAGCTGTTTTATTTGTAATAGCCAGAAGCTGGAAACAACCCATGTGCCACTCAGTTGAGGAATGGATACAGAATTTGTGGTACATTTACACAGGAATACTGCTCAGCATTTAAAAATGAGGAAATCATGAAATTGGCAGGCAAATGGTGGGATCTAGAAAAGATCATCCTGAGTGAGGTATCCTAGAAGCAGAAAGACACATAGGGTATATACTCACTCATAAGTGGGTATTAGACATATAATACAGCATAAACATACTAATATCTGTACACCCTAAGAATCTAATTATGAAAAGAAACATGGCCTTGGATGAAGTAAATTATTTACCATGTTCACTTATAATGTAGTGGAGGAGGTCACCAATTGTGGTTGTGTTCTATATTTTGAAAGAATGGAGTAGCTATCGAAGTTTGCTGTATGTATATCAAATCCAATCACAGAAGTTTATTAGGTCATTCTGATATTCTTTCTGTGGCTGCTGTTGATCTAGTGGATCTAATAACACTTGGTGATAAGTATTTTTCTGATGCAAAGTATAGAATGGGATCTCCATCATCTATGTGATCCATTGCTTATTTATATCAGTTAGGGTGTGATCATGCTTTTCAATGAAGGGTCTCTGAGAAAGTGTGGTGCTTTTGTTTTTCATTTTCACAAATACCTTTAAGTTGTTTGTTTTCAAGCCTGATTTGGATGTCAGTAATTAGGCAAAGCTACAATTGAAGTCTTGATTCTCATATGTCACCCTTCTGAGTACAAGTCCAAGGGTGGAAGATGTTTCCCTAATGTGTTCTGTTTTTACCAACATTAATGTTAAAATGCTTAATCGTGTGTATGTAGGTATGTATGACTGTATGTATGTATATCTATATCTATATGTATGTATGTACTGTTTGATGTTCCATCCTTCATGGTTCCATTATTTACTATATGACACATAATGTTGAAGTACTGCCTTCTGAGAGAATTATCTAGAGGTGCTAAATAATGTAACAGCAATGATATTTATTTCAAAAAGCATATTGTGTGTGTGTAATGTTACTATGGGTTCTTAGGCCATGACAGATGTGTGAAGACTTGGTGACAGCTTTGTGGGGTTTACTTTGGTCATTCTTATACGATGTTCAAAGTCATGTTGCCAGTTTTGCTTACCACAGACATTCCCCACTGAGTTCATTGATACTCAAATAAACTTTATTGAAATATTACATCAGTAAACTATTGTCATCTATCCAGATTATAAACCTATTGTCTTATAAGGAATAATAAATGTTATGTCCAAATTAAAATGATATAATGCTGTCATTTTTTTTAATGTGTTAGTTCATTCTTAGGAGTAAAGACTTGTTCATAACACTGTGTCAGATCTACAAGCGAATGTCAGAGCATTGTCTCAGTGGGCATAGTTGGTTGTTTCTAAGCCTGATGATTTGAGCTCAATTTCTGGGTAGCCAATATTACTCCTATAGAATTTTTCTAATATTTCTATACTTGGGCCTTTGTATATGCAAATTCACACACCAGTACATACATAAATCATTTTTAAACCTAAATAAGGGCTAGTTCTTTCACTGGTCAAAAGACTCTTTGGGTTTCATGTTGAAAAGTCATATATTGGATATAAACAGATAGTAAACAGCAATAAGTTGTCCTCTCATGGCACATATATACTCAAACATTTTTCAATGGAGGAAATTAAAGCAAAGGAGAAAACCCACTTACTGATAACATCAGAAATGATTTTGCAAATGTAAATAAATGTAGAATTTGAAAACTTATTACTGTTCATTAAAAAAAGTTACCTTTGTACATCTTATTTTATCCTTTCATTCCTTGATTCAAAATAAGTCATTAAAAATATCTTAGCTTGGCTCAGAGGTGCATCCCTGTCATCCTAGACCTGGGAGTCCATGGCAAGCTAATCTTTCTGAGATTGTGGTCAGCTTGGTCCACAGAGTGACTTCTCTTTTGGGTTTGTTCATTTGTTTCTATATTTGTTTGTTTGTTTAGACAGAATTTTGTGTGTGTGTGTGTGTGTGTGTGTGTGTGTAAGCTTGGCTGTCCTAGACTCACTTTGTAGACCTGGCTGGACTCAAATTCAGGCCTCTTCCTCCATGAGTGCTGGGATTACAGGTGTGTGCCACCATGCCCAGCTCCAAAGATTGAGTTCTAAAAAGAGGCATGGCTATGTAGAAATATCATGTATTTAAATGATCCCCCAAAATGTACTCTATATCTCAAATTATACGTCCCACCCCAGGTGTCCACAGAGCTGGATCCTGGTACCGTTCCTTGTGCTTGACCTCAGAGCCTAGCCCTAGGCTCAGCTGTGGCCCCAAAAGTCCGCTGTCTAGTGCTGGCCCTGTTGGGCTTTCTCTCAGGGACTCAATCTATCCCTGGGCACCAACTACACACCTAGCAGCATCTCCTATAGATGGATGCACATGCCCAACTCACAGGAAACTCTCGACAAAAACAGGCTCCATACCTCTTAGCTCAGTCAGGAACACAGTCCAGGAATGGCTCCACCCACTGTGGGCAGATGGGGAGGCCCCATCTCCGAATACATCACTTAAGTTGAGTAAGCAACACCTTTTTAATAATAATTTGAAACCAAGAACAATAACGCAAGAGTGAAAAACAGCAATTTAAAAATATACAAAATAAAGGGTTCTTTTCTCTAAGGGGGAGCAGGTGTGCTGGGTGCAGTTCAGCCGGTAATTGTACCAACTATATGTCTACCTCGGGCAGCGAGGACAGGGATCAGGTGCCCCCAAGTGCACCCCGGTGGAGAGAAACAGTAGCTCATCCACCAGGTCCACAAGGGCCTGTGTGTCCTCGGATACTAAAGCCAGAGGTTGCACTGGTCCAGCTTCTGGCAAGACTGGGGGTCCCACACCCATGGGATCCAAGAGCTCAGCTTCCTCTTGGGGCTTAGCATCTGCCCCCGAACCCAGGCTCCGTTTCTCCTGCACCACCAAGGCCTCTTGCATGGGCAGCTCTGCAGTTGAGGCCCCAAGTAGCCCAAGATCTGAGCACAGAGAGGGGTGAGCTGTCATCTGGGATAGGGAAGCAGCCTGAAGGCACGCAGAATGGGGTGAGCTTACCCAAGATGGCCTCTCCATGCCAGGGAAGGCACAATCCCCTCTCCTACCTGCAGGACGATCGAGTTGACAGGCTTCCTCCTCTGCTTCACGGGCTAGAGCTTCAGGATACTTCCCCTATGGGACACGGGCTGGAATCAGCTGCTGCCTCACCAGGCGCCACCCCGGTCCTCATCCTCCTCCTAATCCTCTTCCTCCTTCTAGGGCTTCAGTTTATCCCAGGCTTATCCATTGCCTGGAGAATCTCCCCAGATTTGCAGTCCAATTCTGCAGTGAGCATATGGATCCTGGCATAGTCCAGCAGTCGCCTCACGATGGCCAGGTCAGGGGCCCCAGAGAAATCCTGGGGGAATTTCTGCAGCCACTGGGACAGGAACAAGAAGATGACTCTGCGGGCGAGAGCAGGGCAGAGGGACTCGGGGTCAGGAGCCTGGCCTTCCTTCTCGGCTGTGGTTGGGCGAGGGCATGGGTGTCTACTGGAGCCCTTCCTCTCCTGTCACTCCTCTGCTGCTCAAAACCCAGGAGCCCAGGGAAGACCTCTGTCCTCAACCAGCAGGCAAGGTCGAGGGTACTGTCCCTAGGGCGAGAACCCCAAAGGCGAGGCTCCTGGCCATTATTGGTCCTCCACCCTGGACGCCCCAAATGCCCCTCCCCACTTACCGCACCCTCCACTCCAAGCCCACTCACATCTGTCTGATGGTCCTCCTCACAGTCGGGCCTGATGGATCTGTACCCGTGACCGTCCACGGGGGTATCACCCCTAAGGCCCGTGTCCCCAACTCACCAAGACGTCTGGAAAGAGCTATTTGAATCTTCCCAGGAAGGGGTTGGGGGTGTTGGGCGCTTCATCCATCCCAAACACTGCAGATGGGGTCCAGAATCCTTTACACAAACAGGGAAAGAAAGCTCAAGGCTTGAGAAAGGGTTTGACACTCTTGAGTGTATGACACTCCCTGGGGAAGATGAATGGCACCTCCTAGAAACTCACCTTTGCCAATCTCCCATGTTTGGCCATGTCACTTTAAAGATCCAGGCCCGGGCCCAGGCTGCTGGGACTCAGTGGCCCCAGTTCTGTTAGGACACAGGCCCTGGAAAACAGCAGGAAGAGGTCTGACGCTTGGATCCCTGGTGGAGCCATTCACCTGCCTTTTCAAGATCTGGTCCAGAACCACCCTGGTGGTCCCAAACTTTGGGTAAAGGGCCAGAAAGAGTGGTGGGCAAATAGGGGATCATCAGCTCCACGAAGTTCACGCCATCATTGCTGAGAAATGGGGATACCATGCAGGAAGGCTCACTTTCTTTCTCTCTAAGAAAGGACCAGGGCAGGAGGGAGGCATGAAGTGTGCAAACACCGAGGGGCACCAATGACCCCTTTGCCTACACCAAAGTGGGCTTGAAAAGTGTTCCTCAGTGACCCAATAGGAACACTTGCCCAGGCCGAGACCACGGTGGATGGGGGGGGGAGTGGACCAGAAAGCTCCCCCACCACATGGCGGCCCTGATTATGTTGGTCTCCCGGTGGGGAACAGGCCAGAAACGTGACAGTGAGTGCAACACATGTCTCCAGCAGTGGCCCAGGCGACCACCGCTGGCTTCCAAGAGACCTAAGCCTTTGGAGGTCTGGAAGCAGAAGTACAGACTCTCTCTCCAGCTCCTCTGGACCAGCTGGTCTGTCCAGGCAGCTGTTGCTGCTACTGGCGTCTGGTTACCTGGCAAACAGGGTTCCGAGTTCCAACCGAACAATGCTGAGGAAGCATGGTCACTTCCTGGAGTCACCTGCCCAAGCCTCCCCCTCATGGGCTCTCCCTGGGGCCACCAGCCCTGCAGGCTCTGCAACAGTTCCAGAGAGAAATGATGGAGAAGTTGCCTCTCGTCACCACTAGAGGGCAAAGAGGCACATGAGAGGGTGCAAGGATGAAAATAACAGCAGCAGCAGAGAGGGATGGCTATCATCCCTCTTTAATCTTTATTGTTATTATTATTATTATTATTATTATTATTATTATCATTATCATTATCATTATCATTCCTTTCTTCTTCCCTAGTATACTGCAAACAAATTCACCTTCTTTCATTTACCCTACTGAACTAAAATGTTCTCACCTCTCAGCCTTTGAATATGAATGTTCTTTATCCTTTCTGGGGTGTTAGGTACCCTTTGCTTTCCTTTAGGTTTCATAGTGGAATTTATGGGATGTATACATTTCTATGCATGGTCTATGGGTTTGTTTATGGTGGATTACCCCACAAGGCTGTAAGCTTATAGAGAAAGAATGGTGTTTACATCAATCATTTTTGTGTGTTCAGGACTTAGCAGAGTATTGGGTACCTAATTCACAATATCTATCTGTGGAAGGACAAATAACCTTTTAAAAAGTAAATTCCTTTAACAAAGTCTTCATAATCTGATAGTAATACAGAATTCCCACCTAAAGGATGGGAGCATATAGCATTTTATTTGTTAATGCTAGCCATTGTGCCATCTGTAAAAACTTCCTGGAGTCTATTTATCTTGTTCTGTTACTGCTGTTACTAGGACAGCCTACTCTTTGCCCTTTGCCTTCTCTGTGTTCTCTTTAATTTATCCCATAACAAGTTACTTCCTTTAAGCTTTAGTGAGATTTAGCATCTGGCTTCATTATATCCAAAGACTATCTGTTTCTGCCTGTTTTGTACAGAAGGTAGGAATACAACTCAGAGGTAGAACATTTGCTTCACTTATAGGAGGTAAGGAAGGAGGAGGAAGGGGAGGAGAAAAAGAACAGGAGAATTGAAACATTGCTTTTCGTTATGCAGATGCACTTCCTTCAATACAAGGGTTAACAGTCTTCTTGTCTCTGCATTCCAAATAAGGTAGAAATTCCACATACAGCAACAGTGATACTTATTTGGTGTTAGTTTTTAACCTGGTCCTTCTCCTGACATTTACCTGCTTCATATGTATTTGGTTTTATGTATATGTTCATTTTCTGGAATGAATCAATTTTTTCATTAGGTTTTATGAGAAGTCATATCCTCAGAAAGTGTCCTGAGCTTTGAATCCTACCATACTTATCCCTAGGAGATCATATCTGCAAAGGTGATTATGTCCTCTCTGTACATCATTTGATGTTATGACTTCAGGATGCATCTTGAACCTTGTTTTCAAGAGAATGTTGTAAACAAGCCTTAAGCTTAGCAGGCATTTTGTGCCTCATGAAAAAATTTCATCATAAAATGCCCTGTCTGAAAAGAGCATCTGAGATCATTGTACAATGCACTCAGTTATTTTCATTTTAGTCGTTAACATTATTAGTACTATTTATTGTTTTTCATTACTTTGTTAGAGAGCCAAATATGATGACCCCGGTGTAAGGGACTGTGTATATACTGTTAACTAAGAAAATAAAACCACACATTCAAAACAAGTAAAACCTCCAAATATTGATAAGAATTGGATTCAGATTTAGTGCCCAAAACTAATTCAGTTGAAATGTGGGAAAAAAATTGAAACACCATTATTCAGCAAATGTTTAGAGTATATATGTAAATATGATGAAAGGAATGTACACATAAACACAACTTAAAAATTCTTGGCACACGGTATAGACTCACTCATATAGACATATAATATAGGATAAACCTATTAAAATCTGTACATCTAAAGAAACTAATCAAGAGGGAGGATCCTGACTAAAATGCTCAATCCCTATCCTGTAAGGCAAAGAGGATGGAGATCAGAAGAAGAAGAAAATAGGAAACAAGTTAGGAACCTGCCACAGCGGGCCTCTAAAAGGCTCTGCCCTGAAGACTATCAAAGCAGATGCTGAGACTTATGGCCAACTGTTGGGCAGAGTGCATGGAATCTTATGAAAGAAGTGGGAAGTAGTAAGATCTGGAGAGGACAGGAACCCCACAAGGAGAGCAAGAGAATGAGAAAATTTGAACACTGGAGTCTTTCCAGAGACTCATAATCCAACCAAGAACCATGCATGGAGATAACCTAGAACCCCTGCACAGATGTAGCCCATGACAGTTAGTGTCCAAGTGGGTTACATAGTAATGGGAAGAGGGACTGCCTCTAACATAAACTGATTGACCTGCTGTTTGATCTCAGGCCACAGAGGAAGACAATGCAGCCACTCCTGATGAGACCTAACAGACTAAGATCAGAAGGAAGGAGAGGGGGACCTCCCCTTATCAGTGGACTTGGGGAGGATCATTCGTGATGAAAGGAAAAGTAGGTGGGATTAGGAGGGGAGAAAGGAGAGGTTAATGGGGGGATACAAAGTGAATAAAGTGTAATTAATAAAAGTTTAAAAAAATAAAAAATATTTAACACAAAAAATTAAATAAATAATAATAAAAAATTCTTGGTCACACATACAAAAAGTGGGACTTCATTAAGATTTTTTTCCTTTTGTTTTTTTTTGACAGGAAAAGTTTGAACATGTTCCTCCCCTGTCCTCCTTTTTATTCTCCTCCCCCCCCTCCCCTCCCCTCCCTGCCTTCCTTGCTCAGTGTAAATTTACAAACATTGCACTTGAATGGATGCTGTTCTTCAAAAGCATAGCCAAAAGGACCCCTGCAGCCTCACTTCTAAACCTCGAACCTCAAATGCATTCTAGCTATTGTTTTCTTGCATTGGTGATTAAGTAAAGCAACTCATTTTCTGGGGGGTAGGGGTAGATACCCAGACATGGTGAATTCCTCATCTACCCCTCTGGAGGGAGCACAGCTAAAGGTGAGGACCTGCCTGCCTCTCCTGGCCAGGAAAGGGCTCCTGGTGCATCGTGTTGCATTGAGGAGGAGGCTTTCGGGACAGCTTGTTGACATCGGGTTCTGCAGGAGGCCAGTGTGCAGAAGCCTTGATGTCAAGACCGAGAGCTCACCTTCTTCACAGAGGCCTACCCAGAATCCAGCGACTCCTGCCCTGTCCAGCTCTTCCTGGAGCAACAGGTGAGAACAGTGGAAGAGGAACAGGGACCAGCCGCTCTGGACCCAGATGTACCATGGGAGCAGATCGAAACAACACTAGAGGCTCCTGTCACGGAAGAAGAATATCAGGCTCTGTTGGACGATATTTGACCGCATTGAGAACGCCCAGAATTGGGACTGTAAAACCCCGTTGCCTGGACCCTAACCTGACCATTGTCTCAGAGACTCCAGCCAGAAATGAGCTTGGACAGATGCTCAGACTTGCACCTAAGAAAGGTGCAGAGCTCTAGGGATCCTGAGTAAGTGTTGGGGAAAAGATGGAAGGCCCTGGAGGTGTGAGGAACCTCACAAGAAGACCAACAGAAACAGCTGACCCAGCCCCCAGGCGGCTTGCAGAGACTGAGCCATCAAATAAGGAGCATGCTTGGTCTGGACCCAGGGACCCTGCACACACATAGCAGGTGGGAGGTGAATCCTTGTGCTCAATGTGGGTTTGCCCTACGAGGGAGGTTTTGTGGAGAGTTGTGCAGAGTTGTTTCTAACCTGGACGGTATTTGAAGGACAGTTATATCATGTTAGCTTCAATTATGATCAGGATAAATATGTAATTTGTCTGCTATTGTACTCTGCGTCATTAAATGATTTTTAGGCATTGCTATGACCTGGTTATTCTTTTCATTTGGAAATTAATGTCAAGAGGAGATAGGATTATCTTTCAAGCTGAAAAGAGGTGTGATCATGAGTCTTGGTTTTTAACTTGACTGCATGTGGAATTAAGCAAAACACCCAAATTCAGGACACAATTGTGAAGCACTCTTCCTTCTTTGAAGTAGTCTTCTCTACTTCTCTTCTGAATCTGTAAGCCTGAAAAACACACCTTTAATCTGTATCTTCATACTGCAAAACCAACCACTCACCTGTGCCTCATCTTACTGGAAACCTATACCAGGACATAGAAGAAGGAATGTCTTACTCTTTGCCTGTTCCCTTTTGCTTTGGTAGCGAGTCTATTTCTTCATTGACTATAGAACCTTCTTCTTGAGGATTTCCGTGTATATGAAGGTGAGTTGAGGCAACCAGCCTCATGGACTAAGCCACTGATAGATTCCTCGATTTTCCATTTTTAGCCATCCACTGTTGAATTAATTGACTCACAGATTGTAAATCATTCTCATAAATCCTTTCCTATAAAGAGAGAGTTAGAGGGAAAATAAACTATGCATATAATCATCTTTCACATAGAACTACCAAATTTTCTGCTTTTAATAATGTTATGTAATTCATTCAGGAATCACTTAAACAACAGTAATATACATATGAGGAGTTATAGAAAAAAATATTCATCACCATGCAAAGTCAAAATGCTACATAACTTTTTGGGTATATTGATGGACTAGGAATTAATTTTTTGATGCAGTTATATTATAAATTATCGTAATTGAATTACAAGTATTTTAATTTTTTGCAGCATTTATATATAGTTTATTTTTACCTCAAATTAGTCCCTTCTTTGTCTCAATTTCCTCAACACACATTAAAGTTTGTGTTCATTTTTCATTTTCTTAGGTTACAGAGATTTCATTTCATATGGGGATAACACCACGAAAATTAACTGTTCTATGCATGACACTACTAATACCAAAACAGCATTCAAATAATAAGTAGACCTATCAGAATCACACTAGAATTCTCAGCAGAGATTATAAAATCCAGAAGTGTTTGAATGGATATCATGTAGAAACTAAGAGACCACTGATGCCAACCCAGACTACTATACCCAGGATATATGCAGCCATCCAGCCCTACAGAACATACTAGAAGGAAAACCCTAACCCAATAATATTAAATACACTCCAGAAAACACATTGAGGCCCACACCATGAGGGGAAGTCCATGCCTGACACTGCCTGGATGACCATGAACCAGCGTCAAGATAGCCTAGAGACACACAATATCTGTAAACATGACAGGCAGAAAAATGTCAATAAAAGATACTCTGCTATAATCTTAGATGAGTGCCTAGCCCAGTTGTCATCAGAGAGACATCACCCGGCATCTGATGGGAGTAGATGCAGCGACCCACAGCCAAACACAATGATGTATCCAGGGAACCCAGAAATGAGGAAATACGTATTGTAGGAACCAGAGATATCAAGGACACAACAAGAGCATGGCCCACTGAGTCAATTGGGCTCATAGGGGATCACAGAGTCTGAAGGACAAAAACATAAACATGCTATGAGTCTTGTGACCTAGGTTGTTGGCATATACCTTATGATTATTATCCTCATGTCGCTGAGGGACTTCCAACAGTGAGAACGGGGTGTCTCTAACTCTTTTTCCTGCTCTCCCTATACTTTCTCTCCTCGTGTATTGCTTTGACCAACTCTGATGTGAGGGATTATTCCTAGTCTTTTTGTAACTTGTTAGGCCATCAGATTTTTTTTTCATTGAAAATAAAGAAGCAGTGGATCTGAAGGAGATGTGAGGTGGGCAGAGTAGAGGTGGATAGATTGTGGCTGGGATGAGTGGAGGAAGAGGAAACTGCAGTTGGGATGTAGTGCATGAAACAACAACAAAAATAAAATGCTAAAACAAAATAAACTGTCAGCAGCTCAGGATGTTGGTGATAACCTGCATTTCTAGCACTCAGGAAGTTTAAGGTAGGTGGATCTCTGTGAGTTCAAGCACAGGCTGTTCTATAAAGAGAGTCCGGGACAGCCAAAATTATTCAGAAAAAAATCCTGTTTTCAAAGAAACAAATAACTGTCAGCATTTTTGTGTTTCATCTTTAGGAACTTTGTTATATGTCTCACTTTTTTACTTTTATTTTTTAATATTAGATACAGTTTATTAACTTTGTATCCCAGCTGTATCCCAGTCCCTCATTCCCTCCCTATCCCACCCTTTCTTCCCTCACCTCCTCCCTACCCCTTTCCAAGTCCGCTGATAGGGAGGGCCTCCTCCTGTTCCAACTGACCCTTGCTTATCAGGTATCATCAGGACTGGCTGCAATGTCCTCCTCTGTGGCCTAGCAAGTCTGATCTTTCCTTGGGGGGAGGAGAGGTCAATGAGCCAGCCATTGAGTTCATGTCCGAAATAGTCCTTGTTCCACTTAGTATGGTAAGCAATTGGATGCAGAGCTAACATGAACTACATTTGAGCAGGGTGCTAGGTTATATGCATACATGGTCCTTGGTTGGAGATACATTCTCATAAAAGACTCCTGTGCCCTGATATATTTGTTCCTTGTGGAGTTCCTGTCCTCTCCAGGTCGTACTAACTCCCCCTTCTTTCATATGATTTCCTGTGCTCTGCCCAAGGTTTGCTTATGAGTCTCAGCATCTACTTTGATACACTGCTAGGTAGAATCTTTCACAGGTCCTCTGTGGTAAGCTTCTGTCCTGTTGTTTTCTCCTATGTCCATCCCATTTGTCTTTCTAAGTGAGGATTGATCATCTTAACCCAGGTCCTCTTTCTCATTTATCTTCTTTAGGTGTATAGATTTTAGTATGTTTATCCTATCTTATAGGTCTAGCATCCACTTAAAAGTGAGTGTATACCGTGTATGTCTTTCTGATTCTGGGATACCTCACTCTGGATCATCTTTTCTAGATTGTTTGTTTCTTCATGTTTACATTTCATGACTTCTTTGAATGGTCTACCTATAAACCTGTCTGTTGCGTAGCTGGTAAAGATGTTTCCCATTTTAGAAGCTGCTTCATCATTAAGGAATGGATTGCAAAAGCTTTTTAGTTCCATGTTGTAAGACCTGGAGTCTCACTGCTCAGGAGCTCAGGATTGTGCCCTTCAAGGAACACTTACTGACCACAACTTGATGCAAATGCAAGAGTTTTATTCAAATCATGATAGGTTGCCCCTCTAAAGACAGGAGACGACCCGAGCATGCAAAGCACAGGGTTTTATACTTAAAAATCTGGCCACTTTTGCTCTATACATTGATTGGTCAGCAAGAATAGCATGAAGATAGTTTACAGCTAGTTGTTTGCAGTTTTGGCCATTTGTGAGTTTTCTCAAAACAATTCACCCTGCCCTTATTTAAAAAAAAAAAAAAAAAAAAAAAAAAAAAAAAAAAAAAAAAAAAAAACCTATCTCAGAGCAGTTCATCCTGCCCTTTGAGAGCTATCTGCGTCTGGCTTAAATTCAAGCCTATCTCAGAGCAGTTCATCCTACCGTTCGAGAGCTATGTGCCTCTGGCTTTAATTCAAGGATGGGAATAGTCACAGCTGTTTTACTTTTACAGTCATTTGCATTCTTGGGTGGGCTCTCAGATGGAAATGAAGAGAGACATAGAAGGAGAGAGCAGGACATGATAGGGGGAAGAGAGAGAGAGAGAGGGGCACCACAACAGAGAAAGGGGGAGGGCAAGAAGACAATAGCAAGAGGGCAAGAGAGGCCAAGAGAGAGACAAAGTGGGCAGGAAGATTCTTTTAAGGAGTAAACTAACCACACCTGCCCTACCTGGTTGTGGACATATAATGACATCACAGGTTGCTAGGAAAGACAGAAGCAGGTGCCTAAATACTAAGTGTTGGCATAGGCCTTTAATCCCAGCACTCTGCCAGGCAGAAGCAGGCCAGTCTCTGTGAGTTCAAGGTCAGGATGTTCTACAGATCTAGTCCAAGATATCCAGGGCTAAAAGGAGAAACCCTCTCTCAAAATACCTAAATAATCATATGTATAATTAATATATACTCACTAAATATAGCAATATAAACAAATATATTTAATAAATATGTTATATATTTATATATATTGTTTTAATCATATATGTATGTATCATATATATGTATATATACGATTAAAAAATCATGTTTTCATTTATGTTTAAATCATATATATCTTATTGAAATAAAATCTGAGCCAGGCTTTGTGGCACAAATCTATAATCCCATCTCTCCAGGAGATACAAGCATGCTGTTGTGTAAGTTCATTGTTACCCTGGTCTACAAAACAAGTCCAGGACATGCACGGCTACAGAGAGAAACCTTGTCTAAAAAAAAACAGTCTAGATGTGTGGCTAGATATGTCTGAAATCACATAGTGTGACTAGGCTATAATAAAGTCTTACGAGGCATGGTGACACACATCCTTAGTCCCAGCACTTGAGAGGCAGATGAAGGAAGGTCTCTATGACTTCAAGGTCAGCCTGGTTTACAAAGAGAGTCCTGGACTGGCAATGATGCACTGAGACATCATGTCTCAAAAATAAAACATTAAATTAAATTAAAAAAACTCAAAGCCGGGATTGTTGGCAAATGCCTCTAAGACTAGCACTATGACTGGCAGAGAGAAATGGATCTGTGTTAGTTTAAGGCCTGCCTGGTCTAGAAAGCATGACAGGTCAGTCAAGGCCATACAGAAAATCTCTTTTCTCAAAAAACAACATCCTGGTATGTAAACAAAAATCTTCTAGTATCTGAAGGTTGTTTCTTTTTTTTCACTTTTTAAAAATTTATGTTTTTGTAAATTACAGTTTATTCACATTGTATCCATGCTGTGGCTCCATCCTTCATCCCTTTTTACCCAACCTCCTTACTTCCTCCCCATTTCTGATCCCAAGTCCACTGATAGGGAAGGTCCTCCTCCACTTCCATCTGACCCTATCCTATCAGATCTCATCAGAAATGTCTGCATTGTCCTCCTCTGTGGTCTGCTCCCAATCAAGGGAGGTGACCAAAGAGCCAGACACTGAGTTCATATCAGAGACAGTTCCTGTTCCCATTACTCGGGAACTCACTTGGAGACTGAGCTGCCATGGAATATATCTGGACAGGAGTTGAAGAAATTCTAGGTTATTTCAATGCATGGTCTTTGGTTGGAGTATCAGTCTCAAAAAATACCCTTGTGTCCAGTATTTTTTCATCTGTTGCTCTCTTTGTGGAACTCCTGTCCCCTCTTCCTTGGTCATCAGGAAATGTAAATTCAAATGACCCTGGGATATCACATTACACTTATCAGAGTGGATAAGATCAAAAACTCAAGTGACAACACATGCTGGAGAAGATGTGTGAAAGGGGGAACACTCCTCCACTTCTGGTGGTGATGTAGACTTGTACAACTACTTTGCAAATCAATCTGGCAATTTCTCAGAAAATTAGGAAGAGTGATACCTCAAGATCCAACTATACTACTCCTAAGCATATATCCAAAATTTGATCAAGTATACAACAAGGACATTTGTTCAACCATGTCTGTAGCTGTTTAATTGTAACAGCCAGAAGCTGCAAACCACCCAGGTGCCATTCAGTTGAGAATGGATGCAGAAATTGTGATACATTTACACAAGGGAACACTACTCAGCATTTAAAAAGTAAGGAAATCATGAAATTGGCAGGCAAATGGTGGGATCTATAAAAGATCACCCTGAGTGAGGTATCCCAGAAGCAGAAAGACACATAGGGTATATACTCTCTCATAAGTGGGTATTAGACATATAATACAGGATAAACGTGCTAATATCTGTACACCCTAAGAATCTAATTATGAAAAGAAACATGGCCTTGGATGAAGTAAATTATTTACCATGTTCATGTATAATGTAGTGGAGGAGGTCACCAATTGTGGTTGTGTTCTATATTTTGAAACAATGGAGTAGCTATCGAAAGTTTGCTGTATGTGTATCAAATCAATAACTGACATTTATTAGGTCATTCTGATATTCTTTCTGTGGCTGCTGTTGATCTAATGCATTTCCACTTGGTGATAGGTATTTTTCTGATGCAAAGTATAGAATGGGATTCCCATCATCTATGTAATCCATTGCTTATTTATATCAGGTAGTGTGTAATAATGCTTTTCAATGAAGGGTCTCTGAGAAAGCACAGTGCTTTTGTTTTTCATTTTCACAAATTCTTTAAGATGTTTGTTTTCAAGCCTGATTTGGATGCCAGTAATTAAGCAAAGCCACATTTGAAATCTTGATTCTCTTGTGTCGGCCTTCTGAGTACACGTCCAATGGTGGAAGATATTCCCTGGATGTGTTCTATTTTTACCAATATTAATGTTAAAATGCTTAATAGTGTGTATGTATGTATGACTGTATACATACATATATGTGTATTCATATACATATATATAAATATATGTTGTTTAAAGTTCCATTCTTCTTCATGTTTCCATTAGTTACTATACGGCACCTAATGTTGAAGTCCTGCCTTCTGAGAGAATTATCTAGAGGTGTTAAAAAATGTAACAGCAATAATATTTATTTCAAAAAAAAGCATGTTGTGTGTTTGTAATGTTACTATGGGTTTTAGGCCATGACAGATGTGTAAAGACTTGGTGATAGCTTTGTGGGGTTTATTTTCTTCATTGTTATATGATGTTCAACGTCATGTTGCCAGTTTTGCTTACCACAGACCTTCCCCATTGAGTTCATTGATACTCAAATAACCTTACTTGAAATATTACATCAGTAAAATATTGTCTTCTATCCAGATTATAAACTTATTGTTATATAAGGATGGAAGAACATGAAATAATTTGAATAATAAATGCTATTTCCAAATTAAAATGATATAATCCTCTCGTGTTTTTTTTTTTTTTTTTTTTTTTTTTGTTGGAAACTTGTTTCTGTGCTGTATTGTGCAATATTACACTTTCCAGTTTTCCTGTTATCCTAATTGAAACTTGTTCTTAGTTCATTCTTAGGAGTAAAGATTTGCTCATGACACTGTCTCAGATCTATAAGTGAATGTCAGAGAATTGTCTCAATGGGAATAGTTGGTTGTTTCTAAGCCTGATGACTTGAGTCCAATTTCTGGGTAGCACATATTACTCCTATAGATTTTTCTATTATTTTTATACTTGGGCTATTGTATATACAAATTCACACAGCAGCACATACATAAATCAATTTTAAACCTAAATAAGGGCCAGTTTTTTCACTGGTCAAAAGACTCTGGGTTTCATGTCGAAAACTCATATATGGGATGTAAACAGATAGCAAACATGTTGTAGTTTTGGACTGAAAACATAACTTTTTATCTCTCAGTCAGTTTCAGAGTTGTTCCCTTGTAAAGGGATCAGCAATATAAGGTACCATATTATTGAACAAACAATCATTATCATGTTGAAATCAAAACAAGTTTGGAGAGATTAAAATATCTTTTTGGGCTCTTGCAATGCCTGTTGTATTAGTCCAAGTTGCTACCTATTTTCCTAGAGAAGCCTCCCAATAGAGAGACAAGCTGGTTGCCTTGAGCAATAGAAAATGCATGTTTTAAGTAAACTTTATATAAACACCTTTTTAATTTAGAATATAAGCACACTGTAGGTATCTTGTACCTGTTTTGAGGTTTAGCCCTAGATTTTTATATATGTTGTAGCTATTTTTCCTATCCCCATTTATATATAGAATGGGTAGTTATGCCTTTATAGTCAAACTTTATTTAAACTCCCTCTTACCTCTAGCATTTAAGCATACCCTAGGCATCTTGTACCTGGGCTTTATATTGATAGTGGCTGCTTTTTGGCTTGCCCCTTATTTATATAGACTGGACAGTTATGCCTTTATAGCTTAACTTTATATAAACTCTCTTAGCATTAGCATATAAACTCTCTTACCCTTAGCATTAAGTATATCTTAGGCATCCTGTACATGGATTTTTACATTGGTTTTGGCTATTCACAGCAATAAGTTGTCCTCTCACTGGCACGTACATACTCAAACATTTTTCAATGTATGAAATTAAAGCAAAGGAGAAAATTCACTTATTGACAACATCAGAAATTATTTGCAATTGTAAATAAATGTAGAATTTGAAGACTTATTACCATTCAGTAAAAGAAAAATGGTACCTTTGCACATCTTATTTTATCCTTTCATTCCTTGATTCAAGAATAGGTCATTAAAAATATCTTAGATTGGCTCACAGGTGCATCCCTGTCATCCCAGATCTGGGAGTCCATGGCAAGCTAATCTTTCTGAGACTGTGGTCAGCTTGGTCCACAGAGTGAGTTCTCTTTTGTATTTGTTCATTCATTCATTCATTCATTTGTTTGTTTTTTAGACAGAATTTCCTTGTGTAGCATTGGTTGTCCTAGACTCACTTTGTAGACCTGGCTAGCCTCAAATTCAGGTCTCTTCTTCCTGAGTGCTGGGATTACAGGTATATGCCACCTTGCCCAGCTCCAAAGATTGAGTTCCAAAACAGGCATGGCTATGTAGAAATATCATGGATTTAAATGATCCCCAAAATGTACTCTGTATCTCAAACTATAGGTTTTCCCCCAGGGAGTGCCTGGTACTGTTCCTGGTCCTGGTCCTCAGAGCCTAGCTCTTGGCCCAGCTGTGGCCCCAAAAGTCTGCTGTCAAGCACTTGCCCTCTTGGGCTTTTTTTTTTTTCTGGGGCTCAATCTATCCCAGTAGACCCCTGGACACCAACTACACACCTGGCAGCATCTTCTATGGATGGATGTACATTCCCAACTCTCAGGAAACTCTCAACAAAAACAGGCTCCATACCCTTGGCTCATCAAGGACCACAGCCCAGGAATGGCTCCACCTACTGTGGGCAGATGGGAAGGCACTATCTCCGAATACATCACTTAAGTTGAGTAAGCAACACCTTTTTAATAATAATGTGAAACCAACAACAATAACGCAACAGTGAAAACAGCAATTTAAAATATACAAAATAAAGGGAATCTTTTTCTCTAAGGGAGCAGGCACAGGTGCAGCTCAGCTGGCAATTGTACTAACTATATGCCTACCTTGGGCAGCGAGGACAGGAGATTGGGTGCCTCAAGTGCACCACAGTGGAAAGAAACAGTAGCTCATCTGCCAAGTCCACAAAGAACTCTGCATCCTCAGATGCTAAAGCCGGAGGTTGCACTGGTCCAGCTTCTGGCAAGACTAGGGGTCCCACAGCCATGTGATCCAGGAGCTCAGCATCCTCTTGGGGATGAGCATCTGCCCCCAAGCCAGTCTCCGTGTCTCCTGGGCCACCAAGGCCTCTTGCATGGGCAGCTCTGCAGTTGAGACCCCAAGTAGTGCAGGATCTGAGCACAGAAAGGAGTGAGCCGTCGTCCAGGATAGGGGGGAGCAGCCTGAAGGCACCCAGAATGGGGTAAGCTAGCCCAGGATGGCCTCTCCATGCCAGGGAAAGCACAATCCCCTCTTACCCGCAGAACGGTCAAGCTGACAGACATCCTGTTCTGCTTCATTGGCCAGAGCTTCAGGACACTTCCATGTGAGACACGGGGCTGGAATCAGCTGCTGGCTCACCAGGCACCTCCCGGGTCCACACCCTCTTCCTAATCCTCCTCCTCCTCCTCCTCCTCCTCCTGCTCCTCCTCGGACTTCAGCTTATCCCGGGCTTATCCATTGCCCAGAGGATCTCCCCAGATTGGCAGTCCAACTCTGCAGTGGGCTCATGGATCCTGGCATAGTCTAGCAGCCACCTCATGATGGCCAGGTCCGGGCCTCACAGAAAAACTCGGGGAATTTCTGCAGCTACTGGGACAAGAATGATAACATGGCCCTGTGGGTAAGAGCAGGGCAGAGGGACATGTGGACGGGAGCCTGGCCTCACTTCAGGGCTGCGGGGTAGGGCATGGGTGTCCCCCAAGGCCCTTCCTCTCCTGTCCCACCCTCTGCTGCTCAAAACCCAGGATCCCTGTGGGAAACCTCTGTCCTCTACCAGCAGGCAAGATCTCGGGACAGTCCTTAGGAGAAAACCCCAAAGGCGAGGCTCCTGGCCGTTATTGGTCCTCAACCCTGGCCGCCCAAAACAACGCCCCCTCTCACCTCCCCCCTCAGCCTCAAGCCACTCACATCATTGTCTGCTTGTCCCCCTCACATTCGGGCCTGAAGCATCTATACCTGTGATATTTCACGGGGTATCACCCCTAAGGCCCCATGTCTCCAACCTACCGAGACATCCAGAAGGAACTATTAAAATCTTCCCAAGGAGGAGGTTGAGGGTGCTGGGGCCTCCATTCATCTCAAACACCACAGATGGGGTCCAGAATCCTTTACACAACAAGGAAAGGATGCTCATGGTGTGAGAAAGGGTGGTGTGTGACACTCCCTGGGAAGGGGAATGGCACCTGGTAGAGGCCCACCCTTGCCCCAATCTCCCATGCCCGGCCATATCATTTTAAAGGGCCAGGCCCGGGCCCAGGCTGCTGGGACTCAGTGGCCCCAGTTCTGTGAGGACACAAGCCCTGGGAACCAGCATGAGGAGGTCTGTTTGGATCCCTGGGGGAGCCACTTGCCTGCCTTTTCAGAATCAATTCCACAATCGCAAACTTTGGATAAAGGGCCAGAAAGAGCAGTGGGCAAATAGGGGATCATCTGCTCCACGAAGTTCACGCCATCATTGCTGAGCAATGGGGATACCATGCAGGAAGGCTCGCTTCCTTTCGCTCTGAGGAAGGACCAGGGCAGGAGGGAGGCTTGAACTGTGCAAACCCCAAGGGGCACAAACGACCACTTTCCCTACACCAAAGCGGGCTTGAAAAATGTTCCTCAGTGACCAAACAGGAACACTTGCCCAGGCCTCCACCGCGGTGGATGGGGGGTGGGAGTGGACCAGAAAGCTCCCCCACCACATGGCGGCCCTGATTATGTTGGTCTCCCGGTGGGGAACAGGCCAGAAACGTGACAGTGAGTGCAAAACATGTCTCCAGCAGTGGCCCAGGCGACCACTGCTGGCTTCCAAGAGACCTAAGCCTTTGGAGGTCTGGAAGCAGAAGTACAGACTCCTCTCTCCAGCTCCTCTGGACCAGCTGGTCTGTCCAGGCAGCTGTTGCTGCTGCTGGCGTCTGGTTACCTGGCAACCAGGGTTCCGAGTTCCACCTGGAACAATGCTGAGGAAGCATGGTCACTTCCTGGAGTCACCTGCCCAAGCCTCCCCATCATGGGCTCTCCTGGGGGCCACCAGCCCTGCAGGCTCTGCAACAGTTCCAGAGAGAAATGATTCAGAAGTTGCCTCCCGTCACCACTAGAGGGCAAGAGGCACATGAGAGGGTGCAAGGATGTAAATAACAGCAGCAGCAGAGAGGGATGGCTATCATCCCTCTTTAATCTATTATTATTATTATTATTATTATTATTATTATTATTATCATTATCATTCCTTTCTTCTTCCCAAGTATATGGCAAATAAATTTACCTTCTTTCATTTACCCTACTGAACTAAAATGTTCTCACCTCTCAGCCTTTGAATATGTATGTTCTTTATCCTTTCTAGGGTGTTAGGTAACTCTTGCTTTCCTTTAGGTTTCATAGTGGAATTTATGTGATGTATACATTTCTATGCATAGTCTATGGGTTTGTTTATGGTGGATTACCCCACAAGACTGTAAGCTTATAGAGAAAGAGTGGTGTTTACATCAATCATTTTTGTGTGTTCAGGACTTAGCAGAGTATTGGCTACCTAATTCACAATAACTATCTGTGGAAGGACAAATAAACTTTTTTTTTTTCAATGCAGTTTATTCAGGAACCTTGAACAATCATCTGACCCTGGGAAAGCCAG
This sequence comes from Meriones psammophilus, assembly GCA_036365155.1. NCBI lineage: Eukaryota > Metazoa > Chordata > Mammalia > Rodentia > Muridae > Meriones > Meriones psammophilus. Next base: position 22,237 of record JAEOAE010004185.1, on the reverse strand, counting down.
CCCACAGCTTAAATAGCCTCTGGGTAGCCAACCCCAGCGTGCCACGTGGGCAATGCAGATAGGTCCACATACATGGAAGCAAGCCAGATCCTCGGCCTTAGCCAAATGTGGAGTTGTTCGTGACAGAGAGCACTCACCATTGGGAAGGTGGAAGGCAGAAACCAGCTCCATCTTTAAGGAGCGGCATTACATAACTCTCTACAGTTCCCCCTTTGTTTTAGACTCATCAGGCAAGAGTAGAGGTCTGATCTCTACTCTACTCTCTGATATTAGAAATAAATTGGGACTTTGTACCGATGTTCATTTAGGTGTCATCCACCCAAAGAGCATCAGACACGTCCGAAACCTTTTTCTCAGAGGCAGGACCTGGGGCATCAACCTGCATGCAATCAGACATGCTCTTCTCTGGGTGAAAGCGGCTGACCCTGAGTGCAGTGCTTAGACTCGCATTCTGAGCATAACATTTTAGCTTTTATGATAGCCAACCATGCTTGGGGAGACTGTCCTGCTTCAATGGCTGTAAAGGCCTGAATGGTCATGGTTGCCTTACTCTGTTGTGAGACTCTAATCTTGCATATATACCACAGGCAAACCAAGGAGACCAACACCAGAAGGCCTGCTAATGCTCCCATGCCCACCCATTCCTTCAGATGATTCATGGCTGCAGCAATCCATGATGATAATCCTGTGGCTAGTCCTTCGTTCACTCTGGTAGAATTTACCGTGACCATGGCCACTCTCAGCTGCTCCATCGTAGTATCGAATTTCCCAGTCCAATTACCTAAAATATAGCTAGAGAATTGTTTAGACAGATTTGCAGCACAGGAAAAATTCTCATGTTGTATGCTAGTGACACAAAGTCCAGCATACTTTCATTGACAGCCAAGTTGAGCGATTTGCCATACAGTATCAGTTTGCTCCTGCACGAGGTCAATCCTCTGACTGAACACCATCAAGCCTCCTTTTAGTTGAGCATTAATTCCTTTTTGTACATCTAAGGCATGAGCTACATTGGCTAAAATATTATTCAGGGTCTGAGCAGTCTGCACAGTATGACTCATGGCTAATGCCTCGGTGGTAGCTCCAACAGCCGCCAATGAGATGGTAGTAACAATGGTGGCTGTAGTTCCATGATCCCTTTTCTGTCTGAAGAGAGTCATAGCGTGAGGGGCATCAACGGGCACAGGCACCCAATGAGGCATGCGAGTAACCAGGGCATACCTAAATTCACTAGCATTCCAGCATTGGGCAAAAAAGCAAGTATCATTACCACAATTACTTGGCTCTATCTGGCTAATAATGAATAAAAATGGGGGATATAGACAAACAGGTGTGGGCTTATAGGAAATATTATGAGAAGCCTTAACCCCCTCGTTGGAACATCCTGCATCAGTTCTAGAACTAGCAGTGGTGGTGTCCGAGGTCTGAGTAGGTTCAGGAGACTATTGCCCCCAGGGGCGAGACGTGCTCCATGCCAATTGACTAACTCCTTGTTTTCCTCCACTTTTGAAAGTCATTTAAGGTTCTTAAATTATTTTTTCCCTTTTTTTTTAAAATTTTTCATCAATTACACTTTATTCATTCTGCATCCCCCCATAAGCCCCTCCCTCCTCCCCTCCCAATCCCACCCTGCCTCCTCCCTCTGCTTGCATGCCACTCCCCAAGTCCACTAATAGGGGAGGTTCTCCTCTCCTTTCTGATCTTAGTCAGTTCACATCAGAAGTGGCTGCATTGTCCTCTACTATGGCCTGGTAAGGCTGCTCCCCCCAGAGGGAGGTGATCAAAGAGCAGGCCAATCAGATTATGTCAGAGGCAGTCCCTCTTCCCATTATTATGTAACCCAATTGGACTCTGAACTGCCCTGGGCTACATCTGTGCAGGGGTTCTGGGTTATCTCCATGAATAGTCCTTGGTTGGAGTATGAGTCTCTGGGAAGTTCCCTGTGCTCAAATTTTCTTGTTCTGTTGCTCTCCTTGTCCTCTCCAGCTCTTACTATTTCCCAGTTCGTACCTAAAATTCCCTTCACTCTGCCCAACTATTGCCCATCAGGCTCAGCATCTGCTTTGATAGTCTGTAGGGCAGAGGCTTTCAGAGGCCCTCTGTGGTAGGTTCCTAGGTTGTTTCCTGTTTCCTTCTTCTTCTGATGTCCATCCTCTTTGCCTTTCCGGATGGGGATTGGACATTTTAGTAAGGGTCCTCTCTCTTGCTTAGTTTCTTTAGATGCACAGGTTTTAGTGGATTTGTCCTATGTTGTATGTCTATATGAGTGAGTATATACCATGTGTGTCTTTTTGCTTCTGGGACAACTCACTCAGGATGATCTTTTCCAGATCCCACCATTTACCTGAAAATTTCATGATTTCCTTATTTTTCATTGCTGAGTAATATTCCATTGTACAGATGTACCACATTTTCTGCATCCATTCTTCAGTTCAGGGGCATCTGGGTTGTTTCCAGCTTCTGGCTATTACAAATAAAGCTGCTACAAACATGGTTGAGCAAATTTCCTTTTGTGTGCTTGGGCCTCTTTTGGATATATGCCTAGGAGTGGTATGGCTGGATCTTGGGGAAGCACTATTCCTAGTTGTCTGAGAAAACACCAGATTGATTTCCAGAGTGGTTGTACAAGTTTACATTCCCACCAGCAGTGGAGAAGGGTTCCCCTTTCTCACAACCTCTCCAGCATGTGTTGTCACTTGAGTTTTTGATCTTGGCCATTCTCGTGGGTGTAAGGTGAAATCTCAGCGTTGTTTTGATTTGCATTTCCTAATGGCTAGTGAGGTTGAGCATTTCTTTAAGTGCTTCTCTTCCATTCGGTATTCCTCTACAGAGAATTCTCTTTTTAGCTCTGTTCACCATTTTTAAGTGGGTTACTTGGTTTGCTGCTTTTCAGCTTCTTTAGTTCTTTATATATACTTGATATGAGTCCTCTGTCAGATAAAGGGTTGGTGAAGATTCTTTCCCAATCTGTAGGAGGTCGCTTTGTTTTGATGACGGTGTCCTTTGCTTTGCAGAAGCTTTTCAGTTTCATGAGGTCCCATTTATTGATTGTTGCTCTCAGAGCCTGTGCTGTTGGGGTTCTGTTCAGGAAGTTTTCCCTGTACCAATGAGTTCTAGGGTATTCCCTACTTTTTTTCAAGCCGATTTAATGTGTCTGGTTTTATGTTGAGGTCTTTGATCCACTTGGACTTCAGTTTTGTGCAGGGAGATAAGTATGGATCTATTTTCATTTTTCTACATGTAGCCATCCAGTTGGACCAGCACCATTTGTTGAAGATGCTATCTTTTTCCATTGTATGGTTTTGGCGTCTTGGTCAAAGATCAGGTGTCCGTAAGTGTGTGTGGGTTTATTTCTGGGTCCTCTGTTCGGTTCCATTGATCCACCATTCTGTTTCTATGCCAGTACCATGCAGATTTTAAAACTGTTGCTCTATAGTACAACTTAAGATCAGGGATGGAGATACCTCCAGAAGATCTTTTATTGTAGAGGATTGTTTTAGCAATTCTGGGTTTCTTGTTATTCCATATGAAGTAGAGAATTTTTCTTTCCAAGTCTGTAAAGAAATGTGTTGGTAATTTGACGGGCATTGCATTGAATCTGTATATTGCTTTTGGTAAGATGGCCATTTTTACTATGTTAATCCTGCCAAACCATGAGCATGGTAGATCTTTCCATCTTCTCATATCTTCTTCTAATTCTTTCTTCAGAGACTTGAAATTTTTTTCATAGAAGTCTTTGACTTCCTTGGTTAGGGTTACTCCGAGGTACCTTATGTCATTTGTGGCTATTGTGAAGGGTGTTGTTTCCCTAATTTCTTTCTCAGCCCTTTTGTCTTTTGTATACAGGAGGGCTACTGATTATTTTTTGTTAATTTTCTTTCTGGCCACATTGCTGAAGGTCTTTATCAGCTGTAGGAGTTCCCTGGTAGAGTTTTGGGGGTCACTCACTTATACTATCATATCATCTGCAAATAGTGATAATTTGGCTTCTTCCTTTCCAATTTGTATCCCCTTGATCTCCTTCAACTGTGTTATTGCTTTAGCAAGGACTTCCAGAACTATGTTGAAGAGATATGGAGAGAGTGGGCAGCCTTGTCTTGTCCCTGATTTCAGTGGGATTGCTTTAAGTTTATCTCTGTTCAGTTTGATGTTGGCTATATGTTTGGTGTATATCGCCTTTACTATGTTTAGATATGTGCCTTGTATCCCTGATCTCTCCAATATTTTAAACATGAATGGATGTTGGATTTTGTCAAATGCTTTTTCAGCATCTAGGGAGGTTATCATGTGTTTTTTTTTTTTTTTTCTTTCAGTTTGTTAATATGGTGTAGCACATTGATGGATTTCCATATATTGAACCACCCCTGCATACCTGGGATGAAGCCTACTTGGTCATAGTATATAATATCTTTGATGTGTTCTTGGATTCATTTTGCAAGTATTTTGTTAAGTATTTTTGCATCAATGTTCACAATGGAGATTGGCCAGAAATTCTCTTTCTTTGTTGATTCTTTGTGAGGTTTAGGTACCAAGGTGACTGTGGCTTCATAGAATGAGTTTGGAAATGTTCCTTTCATTTCTATTTTGTGGAATAGTTTGAAGAGAATTGGAGTTAGTTCTTTCTTGAATGTCTGGTAGAATTCTGCACTGAAACCATCAGGTCCTGGGCTTTTTTTGGATGGAAGACTTTCAATGACTGCTTCTATTTCCTTGGGGGATATAGGACTATTTAATTGATTTACCTGGTCCTGATTCAGCTTTGGTAAGTGGAATCGATCAAGAAAATTGTCCATTTCCTTTAAATTTTCAAATTTTGTTGCATATAGACTTTTGAAGTAAGTCCTAATGATTGTTTGAATTTCCTCAGTGTCTGTAGTTATGTCCCCCTTTTCATTTCTGATTTTGTTGATTTGGATGATGTCTCTCTGCCTTTTAGTTAGCTTGGCTAAGGGTTTGTCAATCTTGTTGATTTTCTCAAAGAACCAGCTCTTGGTTTCATTGATTCTTTGAATTGTTTTATTTGTTTCTAATTGATTGATTTCAGCCCTGAATTTGATTATTTCAGCCATCTATTCCCTTTGGTGTGTTTGCTTCTTCTTTTCTAGGGTTTTTAAGTGAGCCATTAAGTTGCTTGAATGCGCTGTCTCAAATTTCTTCATGAAGGCACATAGTGCTATTAACTTTCCTCTTAGCACTGCCTTCATTGTATCCCACAAGTTTCCCACAAGTTTGGGTATGTTGTGTCTTCATTTTCATTGAGTTCTAGGAAGATTTTAATTTCTTTCTTTATTTCTTCCCTGACCCAGCTGTCTTTTAGTAGCAAGTTGTTCAGTTTTCATGTATGTGTAGGCTTTTTGCTATTTCTGTTGTTATTGAGGTCTAGCTTTATTCCATGGTGATCAGACAGGATACAAGGGATTATTTCAATTTTCTTGTATCTATTGAGGCTTGCTTTCTGACCAACTATGTGGCCTATTTTGGAGAAGGTTCCATGAGGTGCTGAGAAGAAGGTAAATTTCTTTTTGCTTGGGTGTAAGGTTCTGTAAATGTCTGTTAGGTTCATTTGATTCATGACCTCTGTTAGAAATATTGTTTCTTTGTTTAATTTCTGTTTAGTTTACCTGTCCTTTGTTGAGAGTGGTGTGTTGAAGTCTCCCACTATTAGTGTGTGGGGATCTATGTGTGGTTTAAGTTTCATCAATGTTTCTTTCACAAATGTGGGTGCCCTCACATTTGGGGCATAGATGTTCAGGATTGTGATGTCTTCTTGGTGGAATTTTCCTTGATGATGATGAAGTGTCCTTACCCATCTCTTTTGATTAATTTTGGTTGAAAGTCTATTTTATCAGATATTAGAATGGCCACTCCTGCTTGCTTCTTGCATCCATTTGCTTGGAAAATATGAGCCAGTCTTTGTGGCACATATCTTGAATCCTGTCTTTCCAGGAGACACAAGCATGCTGCTGTGTAACTTCACTGACATCCTGGTCTACAAAGCAAGTCCAGGACATGCATGGCTACAGAGAGAAACCTTGTCTTAAAAAAAACAGGCTAGATGTGTGCCTAGATATTTCTGAAATCACATAGTGTGACTAGGCTATAGGTAAGTCTTGCCAGGTATGGTGGCACACACCCTTAGTCCCATAACTTGAGAGGCAGATGAAGGTAGATCTCTGTGAGTTCAAGGTCAGCCTGGTTTACAAAGAGAGTCCTGGACTGGCATTGATGCACTGAGACACCATGTCCCAAAAATAAAACATTAAATTAAATTTAAAAATTCAAAGCCTGGACTGTTGGCAAATGCCTCTAATACTAGCACTATGACTGGCAGAAGGAAATGGATCTGTGTTAGTTCAAGTCCTGCCTGGTCTAAAAAGAATGACAGGTCAGTCAAGGCCATACAGAAAATCTCTTTCTCAAAAACCAACATCCTGGGATGTAAACAAAAAAAAAAAAAAAAACTTCTAGTATCTGAAGGTTGTTTCTTTTTTCTTTCACTTTTTAAAAATTTGTTTTTGTCAATTATAGTTTATTCACATTGTATCTATGCTGTAGCTCCATCCTTCATCCCATCCTTTACCCAACCTCCTAACTTCCTCCCATTTCTGTCCCCAAGTCCACTGGTAGGGGAGGTCTTCCTCCACTTCCATCTGACCCCTAGCCTATCAGATTTCATCAAAACTGGCTGCATTGTCCTCCTCTGTGACCTGCCCCCTCAAGGGAGGTGATCAAAGAGCCAGACAGTGAGTTCATAACAAAGACAGTTCCTGTTCCCATTACTAGTGGAATGGAGTTCCCATTCCACTCACTTGGAGACTGAGCTGCCATGGAATATATCTAGGCAGGAGTTGAAGAGGTTCTAGGTTATCTCCATGCATGGTCTTTGGTTGGAGTATCAGTCTCAGAAAAGAACCCTGTGACCAGTATTTTTTTTTCTCTTTGCTCTCCTTGTGGAACTACTATCTCTTCCAAGTCTTCTTTAGTTATCAGGAAATGCAAATCAAAATGACCCTCAGATTTCACATTACACCCATCAGAATGGATAAGATAAAAACTCAAGTGACAACACATGCTGGAGAGGACATGCAGAAAGGGGATCACTCCTCCACTGCTGGTGGGAATGTAAACTTGTACAACCACTTTGGAAATCAATCTGGCACTTTTTCAGAAAATTAGAAATAGTGCTACCTCAAGATCCAAGACACGTCCCAAATATGCTCAAGTGTACAACAGGGACATTTGCTCAGCCATGTTTGTAGCTGCTTTATTTGTAATAGTCAGAAGCTGGAAACAACCCAGATGCCCCTCAGTTGAGGAATAGTTACAGAAATTGTTGTACATTTAAACAAGGGAATAGTACTCAGCATTTAAAAATAAGGAAATCATGAAATTGGCAGGCAAATGCTGGGATCTAGAAAGATCATCCTGAGTGAGGTAACCCAGGAGCATAAAGACACATGGTATATACTCACTCATAAATGGGTATTAGACATATAATACAGGATAAACCAACTAAAATCTATACATTCTAAGAATCTAATCACAAAAAAAAACATTTTTGATCTGTTTTTCATCATCGCTTTGGAGGAAGTAAATTATTTATCATGTTCACTTATACTGTAATGGAGGAGGTCACCAATTGTGGTTTGTGTTCTATATTTTGAAACATTGTAGGTATTGAAGTTTGCTGTATGCATATCAAATCCAATCACAGAAGCTTATTAGGTCTTTCTGATATTCTTTCTGTGGCTGTTGTTGATCTAATGCATTTCTACTTGGTGATAGGTATTTTTCTGCTGCAAAGTATAGAATGGGATTCCCATCATCTATGTGATCCATTGCTTATTAATATCAGATAGAGTGTGATCATGCTTTTCAATGAAGGGTCTCTGAGAAAGTGTGGTGATTTTGTTTTACATTTTCACAAATTCCTTTAAGATATTTTTTCAAGTCTGATTTGGTTGTCAGTAACTAGGCAAAACTGCATTTGAAATCTTGATTATCATGTGTCAGCAATCTGAGTACACGTCCAAGGGTGGAAGATGTTCCTCCAATGTATTCTGTTTTTACCAACGTTAATGTTAAAATGCTTAATAGTGTGTATGAATGTATGACTGTATGTATGTATATTGTTTGAATTTCCATTCTTCTTCATGTTCCCATTAGTTACTATACGGCACCTATTGTTGAAGTACTGCCTTCTGAGAGAATTATCTAGAGGTGCTAAATAATGCAACAGCAATGATATTTATTTTAATAAAAAAGCATTTGTGTGTGTGCAATGTTAGTATGGGTTCTTAGGCCATGAAAGATGTGTGAAGACCTGGTGAGAGCTTTGTAGGGTTTATTTTGGTCATTGGTATATGATGTTCAAAGTCAAGTTGCCAGTTTTGCTTACCACAGACATCCCCACTAAGTTCATTGATACTCAAATAAACTTAATTGAAATATTACATCAGTAAAATATTGTCTTCTATCCAGATTATAAACCTGTTGTCATATAAGGATGGAAAACATGAAATAATAATAATAATAATAATAATAATAATAATAATAATAAATACTATGTACAAATTAAAATGATATAATGCTGTCATTTTTGGGAATGTGTTAGTTCATTCTTAGGAGTAAAGACTTGCTCATAACACTATCTCAGATCTACAAGTGAATGTCAGAGAATTGTCTCAGTGGGAATAGTTGGTTATTTCTAAGCCTGATGATTTGAGCTCAATTTCTAGGTAGCCAATATTACTCCTATAGAATTTTTCTAATATTTCTATACTTGGGCCTTTGTATATACAAATTCACACACTAGTACATACATAAATAATTTTTAAACCTAAATAAGGGCCAGTTTTTCACTGGCCAAAAACATTCTTAGGGTTTCATGTCAAAACTCATATATGGGATGTAAACAGACAGTAAACAGCAATAAGTTGTCCTCTCACTGGCACATACATACTCAAACATTTTTCAATGGATGAAATTAAAGCAAAGGAGAAAACCCACTTACTGACAACATCAGAAATGATTTTGCAATTGTAAATAAATATAGAGTTTGAAGACTTATTACTGTTTGTTCATTAGAAGAAAAAATGTTACCTTTGTACATCTTATTTTATCCTTTCATTCCTTGATTCAAGAATAAGTCATTAAAAATATCTTAGCTTTGCTCAGCTGTACATCCCTGTCATCCTAGACCTGGGAGTTCATGGCAACCTAATCTTTCTGAGATTATGGTCAGCTTGGTCCACACAGTGAGCTCCCTTTGTGTTTGTTCATTCATTTATTTGTTTTTAGACAGAATTTCCTTGTGTAGTCTTGCCTGTCCTAGACTTACTTTGTAGACCTGGCTTGCCTCAAATTCAAGTTTCTTCTTCCCTGAGTGCTGGGATTACAGGTGTGTGCCACCATGCCCAGCTCCAAAGACTGAGTTCTAAAACAGGCATGGCTATGTAGAAATATCATGTATTTAAATGATCCCCAAAATGTACTCTGTATCTCAAATTATAGAGTTTTATTTCCCCTCAGGAATAGTGTCCGCAGACCTGGGTCCAGGTACTGTTCCTGTTCCTGTTCCTGTTTCTGTTCCTGGTCCTGGTCCTGGTCCTGGTCCTGGTCCTCAGAGCCTAGCTCTTGGCCCAGCTGTGGCCCCAAAATTCTGCTGTCAAGCACTGGCCCTGTTGGGCTTTTTTTTTTCTGGGGCTCAATCTATCCCAGTAGACCCCTGCCCACCAACTACACACCTGGCAGCATCTTCTATAGATGGATGCACGTGCCCAACTCGCAGGAAACTCTTGACAAAAACAGGCTCCATACCCTTGGCTAAGCCACCCACTGGACCAATGGGGAGGCCCCATCTCTGAATACATCACTTAAGTTGAGTAAGCAACACGTTTTAAATAATAATAATATGAAACCAACAACAATAACACAAGAGTGAAAAACAGCAATTTAAAAATATACAAAATTAAGGGAATCTTTTCTCTAAGGGGAGCAGGCGCTAGGTGCAGCTCAGCCAGCAATTGTACCAACTATATGTCTACCTTGGGCAGTGGGGACAGGGGAATGGGTGCCCCCAAGTGCACTACAGTGGAGAGAAACAGTAGCTTATCCGCCAAGTCCACAGGGGGCTGTGCGTCCTCTGATGCTAAAGCCAGAGGTTGCACTGGTCCAGCTTCTGGCAAGACTGGGGATCCTGCAGCCATGGGATCCAGGATCTCAGCATCCTCTTTGGGCTTAGCATCTGCCCTCAAAACCAGGCTCCGTTTCTCCTGTGTCACCAAGGTGTCTTGCATGGACAGCTCTGCAGTTGAGGCCCCAAGTAGCCCCGGATCTGAGCAAAGAAAGGGGTGAGCCGTCATCTGGGATAAGGGAGCAGCCTGAAGGCATGCAGAATGGTGTGAGCTAACCCAAGATGGCCTCTCCATGCCAGGGAAGGCACAGTCCCCTCTCCTACCCGCAGGAAAGTCGATTTGACAGTCTTCCTCCTCTGCTTCCTTGGCCAGAGCTTCAGGACACTTCCCCTGTGGGACACGGGGTTGGAATCAGCTGCTACCTCACTAGGCGCCTCCCTTGGGTCCTCATCCTCCTCCTAATTCTCCTCCTCCTTCTCGGGCTTCAGCTTATCTAGGGCTTATCCATTGCCCGGAGGATCTCCCCCGATTGGCAGTCCAACTCTGCAGTGGGCACATGGATACTGGCATAATCCAGCAGCCGTCTCACGATGGCCAAGTCCGGGGGCCCCAGAGAAATCCTGGGGGAATTTCTGCAGTCACTGGGACAAGAACGAGAAGATGACACTGTGGGTGAGAGCAGGGCAGAGGGACACGGTGTCGGGAGCCTGGCCTCTCTTTGGAACTGTGAGGTGGGGCATTGGTATCCCCCAGAGCCTTTCCTTTTCTGTCTCTCCCTCTGCTGCTCAAAACCAAGGTGCCCAGTGGGAAACCTCTGTCCTCTACCACCAGTTGAGGTCGCGGGGACAGTCCCTTGGGAGAGAACCCCAAAGGTGATGCTCTTGGACAAAATTTGCCCTACTCCCTGGCCCCAAACGCCCCTTCCTGCTCACCTCCCCCTCCACCCCTAGCCTACTCATGTCTTTGTCTGCTTTTCCGCCTGAAGGTTCTATACCTGTGACATTCCACGGGGTGTTACCCCTAAGGCTCCGTGTCCCAAGCCACCCAGACATCTAGAAGGAACTATTAGAATCTTCCCAGGGATGGGTTTGGGGGTGCTAGGGCTCCATCCATAACAGACACCGCAAATGGGGTCCAGAATCCTTTACACAAATGGGGAAGGTCTCTCAGGGCATGAGAAAGGGTGGTATGTGACATTCCCTGGGAAGGTGAATGGTACCTGTTAGAGCCCCACCCCTGCCACAATCGCCGATGTTTGGCCATGTCACTTTAAGGGATCTGGCCTGGGACTCAGGCTGCTGGGACTCACACGTCCTGTTCTGTGAGGACACAGGGCACTGGCCCTGGGAAACAGCAGGAGAAGATCTGAGAGGTGGCTAGATCCTGGTGGAACCACTCTCCTGCCTTTTCAGCATCAGGTCCAGAACCAACCAGATGGTGGCAATCTTTGGATAAAGGGCCAGAAGGTGGGCAAATAGGGAATCATCTGCTTCACATAGTCCGTGCGATCATTGCTGAGCATGAGGATGCCATGAAGGAAGGCTCGCCTTCCTTCGCTATGAGAAAGGACCAGGGCAGGAGGGAGGCTTTAAGTGTGCAAACCCCAAGGCACCAATGACCCCTTTCTCTACACCTAAGCGGGAAGCAGGCATGAAAAGCGTTCCTCAGTGTCCCAACAGGAACACTCTTCCAGGCTGAGACCACAGGGGATGAGGGGTGGGGTGGACCAGAAAGCTTCCCTGCTGCAGGACAGCCCTGGTTACCTTGGTCTCCCAGTGGGGAACAGGCCAGAAATGTGTCAGGGAGTGCACCACATGTCTCCAGCAGCGGCACAGGCGACCACCGCTGTCTTCTCTGAGACCTGAGCCCGTGGAGGTCTGGAAGCAGAACAGACTCATCTCTCCAGCTCCTCTGGACCGGCTGGTCTGTCCAGGCTGCTGTTGCTGCTGCTGGCCTCCCGTTACCTGGCAACCGGGGTTCCGAGTTCCATCTGGAACCGGGCTGAGGAAGCATGGTCACTTCCTGGAGTCACCCTGACAGAGCCTCCCCATCCTGGGCTCTCCCTGGGGACCACGAGCCCTGCAAGCTCTGCTGATTAAATCATCAACAGTTCCAGAGAGAAAGGATGGAGAAGTTGCCTCCCGTCACCACTAGAGGGCACAGAGGCACATGAGAGGGTGCAAGGATGAAAAGAACAGCAGCAGCAGAGAGGGATGGCTACCATCCTCTTTAATCTATTATTATTATTATTATTATTATTATTATTATTATTATCATTCCTTTCTTCTTCCCTAGTATACTGCAAACAAATTCACCTTCTTTCATTTCCCCTACTGAACTAAAATGCTCTCATCTCTCAGCCTTTTATATGTAAGTTCTTTATCTATTCTGGGGTGTTAGGTACCTCTTGCTTTCCGTTAGGTTTCATAGTGGAATTTGTAGTGATGTATACATTTCTTTTGCATGGTCTATAGGTTTGTTTATGGTGGATTACCCCACAAGACTGTAAGCTTATAGAGAAAGAATGGTGTTTTCATGAATCATTTTCTGTGTGTTCAGGATTTAGCACAGTATTGGGTACCTAATTCACAATAACTATCTGTGGAAGGACAAATAAACTTTTAAAAGTAAATTCCTTTAACAAAGTATTCATAATCTGATAGTAATACAGAATTCCCACCTAAAGGATGGAAGCATGTAGCAATTTATTTGTTAATGCCAGCCATTGTGCCATCTGTAAAAAACATTTCCTGAAGTCTTTTTATGTTGTTCTGTTACTGCTGTTACTAGGACAGCCTCCTCTATGTCTGTTGCCTTCTCTGTGTTCTCTTTAATTTATCCCATAACAAGTTACTTCCTTTAAGCTTTAGTGAGGTTTAGCATCTGGCTTTATTATATCCAAAGACTATCTGTTTCTGCCTGTTTTGTACAGAAGCTAGGAATACAACTCAGAGGTAGAACATTTCCTTAACATATAGGAGGTAAGGAAGAAGGAGGAAGGTGAGGAGAAAGAAAGGAACAGGAGAAGGGAAACACTGCCTTAAATACAGGGGTTAACAGTCTTCCTGTCTCTGACTTCCAAACAAGATAGAAATTCCAGATACAGCAACAGTGATACTTATTTGGTGTTAGTTATTTTAACTTTGTCCCTCTCTTGACATTTACTATGTACCTGTTTTATATGTGGTTGGTTTTATGTACATGTTCATTTTCTGGGCAGAATTTATATTTTCATTAGGTTTTATGAGATGTCATATTCTCAGAAAGTGTCCGGGCTTTGCATCCTACCATACTTATCCCTAGGAGACCATATCTGCAAAGGTGATTATGTCCTCTCTGCATCATTTGATGTTATGATTTCACGATGCATCTTGAATCTTGTTTTCAAGAGAATGTTGTAAACAAGGCTTAAGCTTAACAGGCATGTTATGCCTTATGAAAACATTTTCATCATAAAATGTCCTGTCTGAAAAGAGCATCTGAGATCATTGTAAAATGCACTCTGTTACTTTTATTTTAGTCATTAACATTATTAGTATTATTTACTGTATTTACTGTACTTCATTACTTTGTTAGAGACCCAAATATGATGACTGTGGTGTAAGAGACTGTGTACACACAGCAGCCTCATGTCAGGGTTTTGATTTGGGTTTGAGAAAAGACAAGGAAGTTCCAATTTAATAGTTACAGGATTGGGTGACATTCAGCAAGGGTAAGCTTTTTACAAAGTGATTGGCTAGCTAACATAACTAACATTGGGTGAGCTATCTATAGGTCTCAGGAATGTTGGGTAATTTCTGTGCTATGGAATGGTTCTACTACAAGGTTAGTGGGCTGCTCAGAACAAATGCCCCACCCTGAGATAAGATACCTTCCCATTCTTGTGGTTATACACAGGCTGTTCCTTGGGTAGGAAATCTAATGACCTTGTTTCTGGAATTGCTGACCCATGGCCTAGTTCCTGGTGACCTTGGGGTAGAGTCACTAGTCTGGTGACCTTTAGGTGATCTTTTTTAGGCATAGTTCTTGGTGACCTTTGTTGGTGTTCTCTCAATTTTAAATGATCCATTTGGATTTTGTGGGGGTTGTAAATGGTATGTCCTGTGTCAGAGAGCACTCCAGTATTAAACTGTGATATAGAAGAGTAGAACTGATGATGTAACAGATTTACCATTGCTGAAAAACTAGTGGCATCAATTAGAATTTAGCTGAGGGAAGACTGCCTGTAAAACGCTCCACAGATAAGTAATATGCTAACCAGGCCTGTTAGAGATTAGGATACTGGAACATACATGTTTGCTCACCAGGATTATCTAGAAATGTGGCAGGGTGAAGTTTTTTTTTTTTTTAATTTGTAACTTCCCAACATGTATTTATTAATTTAAGAATGCAAGTGAAAACAGACCAGATTGGTGGGTGTACAGTTTAGGTGAGGTAACTTTATCTAGTGAATATTGAATTTTGAATTAAGTGACTGTCCTATGTCCATATGTACAATCCTCATTGACACAGTTCTGTCGGTTCGAACTGAGATACAGGCTATTGGCTAAAGCTTTGTCAGGTTACAGGTCTCAGCAGCTAATAGTGTACACAGGGACAATATCAAACAGTATCTTATTAATAGCTTTCCCTCTACAAGAGAATGGCCTGTGTTTTTTCCAAGTCAGTATGCCAATGTGTTTTTTTTTTTTTTCAACTCTGAGGTTAAGAGCACTGGATGCTCTTCCAGAGGTCAGGAGTTCAATTCCACCAACCACATGGTGGTTCACAACATCTATAATGAGATCTGGCATTCTCTTATGGTGTGCAAGTGTACATGCATGCAGAACACTGTATCCATAATAAATAAATAAATAAATAAATAAATAAGTCAGTTGTTGGTAATATTAAATTTTATTTTGTTGATGCATCACTGCTCTACTCTCTTATTAGTTAATATTCTCTGATAATCCCCAGTCATTAAGAATTCCATTCCTTTTTCTCTAGTGCTTTGATTTTTTGTTTTTGTTTAAAGCAATGTCTCCTGTAGATCATGTTATGTAGCTTACACTTTATTTAAACACTGAATGCTACCTCTACTGCTCAGTGCCTAGAACATAATCATTCAACTCCTTTCAGGTGTGCCCTGACTGGTCAGTGTGAGGTAAAAGAGATCAGTGAATGAGTGTCCACTGACCTCCTTGGGTTTTGTTTGTTTGTTTGTTTGTTTGTTTGGAGGTGGGTGCTTACAAATAAAGAGGGGCCTGTGTAAGAATTGAGTTCACTGACCTACTTTGAAGCTGGTGTTTTCACAACACAGAAAGGGAGGGGG
The DNA here is from genome assembly GCA_036365155.1 of Meriones psammophilus. NCBI lineage: Eukaryota > Metazoa > Chordata > Mammalia > Rodentia > Muridae > Meriones > Meriones psammophilus. Next base: position 6,790 of record JAEOAE010004185.1, on the reverse strand, counting down.
AGGAGGGAAGATGGCAATGATAATGGTAATCAATTTTAGATGGTCAGTAAATGTGAAAAGTGTATGCTTAGGGCTGGGAGTTATACACAAAGAGAATCAAGAATATGGATTAGTTGCTGAACTTGTTTCTGGAAAGCAAATTTTTACAGTTACACTAGTTCAAGCACACAGAAGATCTGGACAAAGTGGAGTGGTAGTGCCTAACAAGAATGCTTTCCCCTCCCCATTTGAAAATGCACAACCTGAGAGAGAAAAGGTGTGAGTAAAACTTTGTGTGCTCTAATATATACTTGAATTCCCTGAAGAATATTGGACCATAAGGCCATTTTCAACTTTTAAAAATAATTTTTGAGATTATAATGAAATCATTTCAACCTTCTCATTCCTCTCTATTTATACCTCTCAAATGCTGGGATGAATGGTTAAGGTGGCTACTTAACAATCAAAGCAGACGTGGCTGTCAGGTTCTCCCGCATCCCTCAGTCCTTACCTGTTACAAGTTATGGCTGTCAAACACAGATCTCTAGCCCAGGAGTTGAGCTGCCGTCCTCCCTTCCTTATGTATTCTGTTTTGGTTACCTGGTCTTTTCATTTATCATTTATCCTCCTGGCCCTTTGTTCTGGCTCTCCACTTCCCTTTCTCCTCTCGTCTCACATAGCTCAGGGTCATGTCAACTCTAGATTGTCCCAGATTTCCCTGTGTCTAACTATGTTCTCTCATCTATCTATAATAAACTTTCTACTCTGACATTCCTGGGTACAGCCATTTCCTTTTTGTTTTATTTCTCATTTTCATTGAGCTCCCATTAACTACTCCTTGCTTTCAAATTCATGGCCATTTGTTTCTTTAATGGTTGTTACTGTTTGGTTTTCATTGAATTTTGGCTGAAGGACTTCCCAACTATGAGGTCGAGATGACTGAACTGGACACTGATAGTGTAATCGAATCTGCAACATAAATGACCTGTATCTTGGAAGATGAGCAGGTAGCCTGGGAAAGTAGAAGATTGTATTTTAAAACATTTCCAAGATGAGGATGTTGCAGGATATTTGATCCCAGTGTGATTCCTGAGGTTGTGAACTGTAAAAACCCATGCTTTGTTTTTTGTGGGTGAGCCCTACCACAAACCTAAATTCCAAGAACTTACAATTTATTGTAAACCGGTGATTATGGTATGGTTCCATCAGCCCTAGAATATACCTGTAATTCAAAGAGCTCTCTGTGCACAGGATGAAATAATGTTAACCCTAGGTCAAGAGGCAAAACAAAAAACCAGCTGACAGGGATTAAAGAGTAAGTGGAAGTTTCAGCTGAAATGTACTTAAGACAGAGTGTAAAAGTGGAAGGAGTTTTAGCTTCGTAAATTTTGGGCTTTTTGAACTTTGAGCTAGAAGGCTTTGGCCTTGGGTTCCTTTGGCCTATCCCCCATGAGCTGTCATCTAAACTGGTGAGCTTTTGGAGATTTTTCCTCTTGGAGTAGAGGTGAGTACCAGGGTCAGATGGGTGCTTTCTTTGCCTCTCTGCGCTAGCAGGTTTGAAAATCGAATAATTGGGATTTTCATTCTTTTAGAACAAAACTAGGGTTCTGTGTTACCATAGGGGTTAGGGCAAAGCTAGAATGCCTCTGCTATCTGCATTATTTGATCTTTGATCCACTGGTAGAGGAACTACTACTATCCTGAGACTCAGCTCTATTGTTCAAGCTAATGTGGGGCTCTGGGCAGGCCTAGCAGTCAGGAAAAACAGTGGGAAGTAGTTTATGGGTTTGTTCTGGGACTTTCCTCTGATGTAGCTCTAAAGAGCTGTGAGAGAGTCCAGAGGCCATGTCATGCTGAGTGTGGGACCATTGTTCCCAGGCTAGGAAGAGCAGGCTGCTGAGCTAACACAGCCTCTTTTGCTTTGAATGAGATAGATTGTAGTTCAGTCTTTGGTTCAGGCTGTGGTTCTGTTGGTCTCCATGTGTTAATCTCCACAGAGACCCTTGGCCTCCAACCCTTCTTGATTGTCCAGAGAAGTGAGGACTTTGTGGCCTCGATAGTAGAAAGTTGTGGTGCTTATAATATCACTGTCTAGTGTGCACACAAAGGCATTGGATTTGCAGTGGACAGATTGGAAAACTGAAGGTCTTATTTCTAGAAATGATGAATTTCTAGAAATGTTGTATGTTGTATTCCACATACAGCTTTGCCTAACAAAATTTACCAATCATTTTGAAAATGTGGTCATCTTTCAAGAATACTTGATTATATGTATATTTTTTGGTCATCTTTCAGCAATACTTGATTGTTTTTTTAACCTTTCCACTACCACCAGTCACAGTGGCATGATTTAGAAATTCAATTCCAGGGTACAAAAGGAATTTCTGAGATGCAGAATTTTGTCAGGGTGCCTGGTTTTAAATAAGTGGATAGGGCAGATTACACATCTTGTGACATAATTCATGCAGTAGGGAACAGATGCTAAATTATTCTCCAACATTTTGTGTGTGTGAGTGTTGGCAAGGGCTGGGCTGTGCCTGAACCCACAAGGGACATGAGGACTGCAAGCCATAGCCCAGCTCATGATCACCTCCGTTTTCAAAAGACTTCCAGAGCAAAAGGACTCTCTGTAAAGGAGGTTAGTAGTAGCTGGAGGGTTGGAAATATAACAGTTGAGGTGTCATTTTATGTTTGTCTTGTAACAGTTATGGAATCTGTGTTTATTTAATTTGTATTAATTAGAAAATCAAAGGTATCTCTGGTCCAGTGCACATTTTTCATGTTAGATTTTCCTTCACGTCTTTTCATGTAAACTTGACTATATTTTAGGCTTATGTTTTTGGCTTTTTCTCCCACACCTCATTCTTTCACAAACGCTGTACACATTCTTGATTATTGAAGTTTGTGGTAAGAACAAAGTTACATCATGCCAGAAGATTATGAGATTCATGACAATAGAATCATCCCTTATTTTTCTGTTTTCCGTTTCTTAACAGGTGCCTTTTCTGATATGAGATAGAGATTTTGGATTGTTCTTTAGCAATCACATAAAGACAATTTGCACTTATGTCTGTAGAAGGCAGAAGAGACAAACATGAAGGTGAGTGATACCAGTTGGCCAATTTACTCCTTCTCTTTTGACATTTTCTTTTGGTGATCAGTCATTTTCTCCAGAAGTTTCATGTGTCCAGTGGTCCCCATATTCTTTAGTTGCATGATTTTATTCTCCTGAAATAATGAAATCAAAAAATCCTGCCCCATCCCCAATTCAGGGAGAGGGTCCTACCATTTTAGGCATGTTATATCTTTTATAGGGCAAAATGTTTTTTTAATCAAAAAAGTATAATATCTCAATTAAAGTTAAAAAAATTCTTTTGAAAGTTTACAAATATACCTTAAAGTGTATTTATTTCTACACAATAAAGGACATTCACTTTGATTTTCAGCCTGCCTTTTACAAGCAGCTTTTAAATAAAATCACTGTAAATCCTATATTCCTGCCTCTCCCTCTCAGGTCGTATGTAAAGGCACATGCCTCCCAAATGCTGGGATTAAGGCTATGAACCACCAACACCCTGTCATTGTAACTCTTGAATTTAGAAAACAACTAATTAATAGAGAACCGCTTGTCTCTGCTGGGATTAAATGCATGGTCTATCACCACGCTGCTCAAATATCTTATATTCACTCCAAATTATTCCAACTCAAACAAGTTTTTACCTTTGAATTTTTTTAAACATTTTAATCTTCTTAACTGTTTTAATATGAAACAACAAATGTATCTTTCTTTTATTTAAGAAAAAACTTTAGTCTTTATTAAGTTAGTTTGGACTGAATGACCACACTGTCTGATGAACAGTTACCTTGCTTATTCAGAGATCTCTACTATTCAAATCTAATCATTATCAATTTTGAAAAGATCCACCTTTCTTTTCCTGTGAAACATTAGGTTTTACCAGTGAGGACACACTATAGTAGTTTCTCACTGTCTACTTTTAGTTTTGTTTACTTCTTTTTGTTCTAGAGTATTTAGGTGTGCTGTTAAGTTGCTACTAAGAGATCTTTCTGATTATTTTTTTTCTGAATGTGCTCAGTGGTATGAACTGTCTTCTGGTCAACACTTCCATTGTGTACTATGACTTTTGATATGTTTGTGTATTCATTTCATTGACTTCTAGGAAGTCTTTAATTTCTTTATTTCAGTTTGGATCCAGTTTTTATTCAATGGAGTGTTGTTCAATTTCAATGAGTTTGTAAGCTTTCTATTGATTTTGTTATTGGTGATATGATGCTTTAAACCTTAGTGGTCTGATAGGATGCGGGAGGTTATTGCAAGTTTCTTATATCTTTTGAGACTTCCACTGTTCAAGTATATCATCAATTTTGGAGAACAATATATGTGTTGCTGAGAAGAGGAACAATCTTTTTGCTTGGGTGGATGTTTTGTAAACATCATTTGGGTAGTGCTTGATGTTAGATAGCTGGAGCATTTATCTGTTCAGTTTGGTCAGGAGGACCTGTCCATTGGTGAGAGTGATATATTGAAGTCTTCCCCTATCAGTTTATGAGGGCCATGATGTGATGCAATCTGCAGAAGGGTTTCTTTATAAGTTTGGTTCTCTTATGTTTGGAGCATAAATGTTAAGTATTGAAATGTTATATGGCTGGATGTTTTTTTAAATATGTCAATCCTTTTCCGTCTTTTGATTAATTATTTTTTGAAGTCTGTTTTGTTAGATATTACAATTGTTATATGAGCTTGATACTCTAGTTCATTTTATTTGGAATACCTTTTCCAAACCTTTACCATGAGATAATGTCTATCTTGATGTGAAGCTGTGTTTCATGTATTTAGAAAAAGGGTGGATTCTGTTTTATCATCTGTTTTGTGAGCCTGTGTCTTTTTATTGGTGAATTTGGGTCAATGGTATTAAGAGATATCATTGAACAGTGATTATTATTTTGTGGTGGTGGTGGTTTTAGCACCTTGAGTGGGAGCTGTATTTATAGATACATATTATTTAAAATTGACCTTTTATGGAACATCTTATTTTCCCCATTTGGTGATTGAAAGTTTCTGGGCATAGTTAGTAATTTGTATTGGCTTCTGCAGTTTTTAGAGTCAGAAGCACTCTGTCTAAGCCATTCAACAACTAGCATTTTTACTCAGAATACAGGGTTAATTCAATAGATCTGCCTTTTTTGTTTTTTTGGTTGGTTTTTTGTTTGTTTTGGTTTGTCGGATTGGTTGGTTAGTTTTGGTTTGTTTGTTTGTTTGCAGTTTGCAGCTTTTCATATTCTTTCTTTGTTCTGTATACTTAGAGTTTTGATTATTCTCTGTTAGGAGGACTTTCTTTTTCTAGTCCACTGTCTTTGGTATTTTGTATGCTTCTTGTGCCTTGATAGACATCTTCCTCTTTAGGTTAAGAAATTTTTCTTGTATGATTTTGTTGAAAATATCTTCTGGACCTTTGATCTCATCCTTCTTCTTCTAATCTGATTATCAGCATGTTGTGTTGTCATAATATCCCAGAGTTCCTGGATGTTTCCTGAATATTTGTATGTAGACCAGGCTGGTTTTGAACATACAGCTCTAACTCCAGTCAGTGTTGGGCTTAAATCTAGGCCAACATGCCTGGCATCAACATCACCATCATTGGCTGCTGAGCATGGAATATAGAGATTTAGGTATTTATTTTCTTTTCTTTTGTATATGTAAGCATAGGTTATTGTGTTGATCTTCATCAACATCTTGCATTTGAAATTTGGCAGGGTATATTTAATTTCTGAGGATGCCATTTATTCACGATGACACTAACACTATCTGAGCTTTCCAAGTCATTGAATTGTAGGTGTGTGACGCTCTTCTTACCTGTTGTATTGTTTTTTTAATTTTGTTTGTTTTATTCACATTCAATTTATTTTTAATTTAAATTTGTTATTATTATTTATTCTCTGACATGAACTTGAGTGTTCATGTCAGAGAATGTCAGTGCAGCCTTGCAAGGCCACAGAGGAAGATGATGCAGCCATCCTTGATGAGACCTGATAAGCTAGAGGGAAGGGAGTTCCTCCTCAATTAGGAGACTAGAGAACGGGCATAGGGGCAGAAGAAGGTGGGTGGGTGGGACTGGGAGGGGAGATGAGAGAGGGGCTATGGCAAGGATACAAAGTGAACACATTGTAATAAATAAATTAATTAAATTAAAAAATAATTTATCCATAACATCCCAATTGTAATCTTCCCCTTGACTCTTCCTTGTCTCACCCTCCATTCTTCTTTCCCCCTTATCCCATTTCCTATATCTCAGATACAGGGAGCCCTCCTCTCCTACCATGTGAACCCAGCCTGTCAAGTCTCAGTAGGACTGCCTGCATCCTTCCTCTGTGGCATAGCAATGCCCCCCCGCCAAGGGAAGTGAGCAAATAGCAGACAACAGGGGTCATGTCAAAGCCAGCACATTCTCCCCTTACTATGGATCGCACATGGAGACTGAGCTGCCTATCAGCTACATCTGAGCAGGGGGTCTGGTTTCCTCTTCATGAATGGTCTTTGGTGGGTGCATCAATCTCTCCAAGTCCCCCCATGGGCCCCATATTTGTTGTCCTTGTTGGTCTTGTTATGGAGGTCCCTGCCAGCTCTGGGTCTTTCTATCCTCACTCTTTCCTATGACTCCTGTGCTCTACCCAAAGTTTGACTGCGAGTCTTAGCATCTGCTTTGATCCCTGCTGGGTAGAGAGCTTTTCAGAGGACATGTATGTTAGGCTCTCATCCTGTTCCCTCTCCTCAGTCACTTCTGATGTCGATTCT
>JAEOAE010001513.1:0-25894 GCA_036365155.1 Meriones psammophilus | reverse complement strand
GCTGGCCCTGCTTGCTGCAGCAGTCTGCCTTTTGCAAAAGCTGTCAAGTCTGGACCTTTAAAAGTTTCCTGTGTGCTGTGTGTTTATTTTATTAATTTTAATCCTCACACCCAACTCAAGAACTGTTCGACTCTTCACGACTGGCCCCGGCAGATTGGCGCCCAATGTGGGGTTTGAGATACAGGGATTCAGTGAAGGACACCACTGTTTGGCTGGCGAGCTTGCATTAAATACAAAGGTTGCAGTGAGTAAATCCCAGAATAAAAATGGGACAAGGCATTAGCCTAGTGTTTTTTAATGGAACTTAATTAAAGGTAGTCTGTATAAGCAACAGGAAACTGAGAAAGCTAAACTTTCAGGCTCAGAGAGAAGGAGGTTAGAAAGATGGCAGGCTTCAAGAGAAAATGTTATTATACCATCAGCTCCTCCAGAGGAGTTGTATTGTCCTTCTGATGACAATAATTTCTTGCCAGAAGGAGACTTTGAGGAAGACTTGCAACCTAATGAGGTTGCAGAGCTGTAGGAAGAACCAGATCAGCACTATTCTGAGAGATACCCTCCAATTCAGGCTATGCATATTAAAAAGCTTAAGCCTTGGCAAAAAGAAATTAAAAGACTGGAGTATGGCTTGGAGGAAATAAACAGAAAAATTGGAGCATTAACTACTAGGGAAAATGAGGCTCAATCTCGTACTCCAACTCCATCTTTGGTGGAAGGCTTAGGCCCTCCTCCTAGGAATGCTACAGTTTCAATGGCCCAGAAGGCAAGGGGACCTTTCCCTTTGTCCACTGTATGAACATCTGTATCTGCTTTACAAGCTTCTTTACAAGAAGCCAGGCAGAATGGAAAAGACGTATCTGAGTTTTATAGTTTTCCAGTTTTGGAGCAACCGGATGGACACGGTAATATGGTGAGAGTCCATGCTCCTATACCTTTTAAACAGATAAGAGAATTAAAATCTGCATGCCCCCAATATGGACCTACAGCGCCTTTCACCCTGGCTCTGCTGGAATCCATGTCTACTGAGGCTCTCTGCCCAGGGGACTGGAAACAGTTAGCAAGAGCATGCTTATCAGGAGGAGATAATTTATTATGGAAGTCAGATTTTGCAGAGCATTGTCAAGCTACAACTGAACTTAATCAAGCTCAGCAAATTCCTATAACTTATGACATGCTTGCTAGAGAAGGAATCTTCAGGGAAATAGGACAGCAATTGGATTTTGATGTGGCCGTTTATGTTCAGGTCAATACTGCTGCCCGGAGGGCCTGGAATAAGCTCCCACAAGCAGGTAGACAGGTGGAGGATTTGTCTAAAATCTGTCAGGGACCTGATGAGTTATTTTAAGATTTTGTGGCAAGATTAATGCAAGCAACAAACAGACTTGTAAGTTATTAAAAGTCTAGATTGTTATTAGTAAAACAATTGGCTTATGAGAATGCTAACAGTGCTTGCCAAGCAGCCTTGAGACCTGTTAGAAAGAAAGAAAAAAATGGGAAAAAGGCCAAGGATTGGGGTACTAAGTTACAGACAATAGTACTCATCCAAATAATTAGGTTAATAACAGCTAAAATTCAAAGCTCTCTGGCTGTAAAGTATTTGTCAGTTCTTTCTGGTAAGGGTCCGCCAATTTATTGAAACTTCAACTAAAATAATCAACTGGGCTTTGTTTGTTAAAGCGTAAATTGGCTAAGACCGCATTTAAAATTAACAACAGGAGAACTAAAACCACTTTTTGACATTTTAAAAGGAGAGGCTAATCCTTTGTCAAAAAGGGAACTTACCAAAAAAGCTCGTGATGCTTTGCAAAAGATAAAATTAGCTATTGAAAAGCAGCATGTTCAATATATTGATTATTCAAAAGAATGGGGCACACATATTTTGGCTACTGTTCATACTCCAACTGCTGTATTGTGGCAAGAAGGACCATTATTATGGTTGCACCTGCCTGTGTCTCCTGTTCGAGTTCTGACACCATATTATGAAGCAGTGGCTAGTTTAGTTCAAATGGCTCACTCAGAATCTCATAAATATTTTGGTAGAGAGCCCTCCTTAATTGGAGTCCCTTTTACCAAACAGCAAGTAGATTGGTTATTTCAAAATGTAAATTGTTGGGCGATAGCTTTTGCTCATTATTTAGGACATATTGATAATCATTATCCAAAAGATAAATTACTTCAATTTGGCAATGAGCATGCTTTTGTATTTCCTAAAATAATTAAACAAAAGCCATTACCTCAAGGTCCAACAGTATTCACTGATGGATCTTCAAATGGAAAAGCTGTTTATGTACTAGAGAGACAAACTTTTGTTTTGCGAACATTGCCAGCCTCAGCTCAAGTTGTCGAATTACGAACTGTTGCTGCAGTCTTTAAAAATTTGGCTTCTACCTCTTTCAACTTGTATACTGATAGCCACTATATAGCTAAAGGTTTACAAGTCCTAGAGACTGTAACATATGTTAATATAGCTAATAAACAAATACAAGATCTATTTAGAGAGATTCAACAAAGTATTTGGAGCGGTGTACAGCCTTGTTACATAGGGCATATTAGAGCTCATTCAGGGCTTCCTGGACCTTTAACTTTAGGAAATGATTTAGCAGATCTAGCCACACATTTGGTTGGATGAACTCAACAAGAATTGGCTCAAAATTCTCATGCATTACATCATCAAAATAGCAAGAGCTTAAGAAAACAATTTAATATTACCAGAGAAGCCGCTAGACAAATTGTAATATCATGTTCCTCTTGCCCTGAACATTTTAATGTACCTCATTATGGTGTCAACCCTACAGATTTGACTCCCAATCATTTGTGGCAAATGGATGTAACTCATGTCTCAGAATTTGGGTAACTAAAATATGTTCATGTAACAATTGACACTTTTTCCGGATTTATCATGGCAACTCCCTTAACAGGGGAAGCCACCAAACATGTTATAAGTCATTGCTTAAAGTGTTTTGCTGCAATTGGTATTCCTTCCATTATAAAAACTGACAATGGCTCGGGAGATACGAGTCTAGCTTTTCAACGTTTTTGTGTACAAATGAATATAAATCATAAATCAGGAATTCCTTATAACCCCCAGGGCCAGGGAATTGTGGAACGAGCCCATGGATCTCTTAAAAACCAATTGCAAAAAATAAAAAGTGGGGAGCTATATCCCCAAACACCACAGAATTGTATTAATCATGCTCTCTTTATTTTAAATTTTTTGAATGTGGATACACAAGGCCGTTCTGTGGCTGATCAATTGTGGCATCCTAATACCAAAGATAATTTTGACAAGTAAAATGGAAAGATCCAATTACTGGATTATGGCAGGACCCCAACCCTGTATTAATATGGGGAAGAGGGCATGTTTGTGTTTTTCCACAGGACACAGAGGGAGCCAGGTGGATCCCAGAGAGGCTGGTATGGTTTGCAGATGTTCCCCAGAGAGATGTTCCCGCTGCAGACAACTGTGTACACTGCCCTGACCTAGACTGAAAAGCTGCATTGGACCTGAGCTCCTGACACCGCTTTTGTTTCATTCTGCTCCTAGGAGAAGACATCATGAAGAAAATCCTCTTATATAATAAACTGAACTTGACTGTTTTGATACAAACCTCAACAAAATCAAGAGAGAACTAACTGTGAAACTTTAATCTGGCTATGGTTTTCAGCAGAGCAAAACAGACTTGCTTCAGGAACTCTTGGGGGGGGGCCTGTAACTGCCTATGTAAATTCGCCTTTTGTTTTGCTGCTTGGAGATCTTAAGCTTTCAAATGGTTCTGTTTGCTCAATAGTCTTTTACTATGGTTCTTCTAAACGTTTCTCAGACTTGGTAATTTGCACAGGGAGTCACCTGCTAGTCACTGTTGGAGTGTTACTTTGGACTTGGCTTGTGATAGGAGACGTGCTCCTATCAGTGACAACTAAAATCTGCCTGAAGGCCTTTTCGTGTGTCAAAGCTGAGCTGATCTGCACAAGATCATATCACAGTGTCCACCCTAGCAGAGGTTGGTAGTCAAAGAAGGGTAAGTTTTCTCTGGGGTGTATGAAAATTCATGTACAAATATTGACCCAAAAATGGGGACATGAATAAAAAATATATACCTTTCGAGAGAAACAACCTAAGACAGGCACAATCTTCTGCTCCATAACTATTAAGTTATGGCCAATTTTAATAATATAAAAAAGGGGGATATGTTGGGAGCCCTGACTCAGCGGCCTGCTTTGATATTTAAATCTCAGCAGAGAGATGGCTTTTAGCAGGACTTTACTAATGGCAGAGGAGAACTTGCAAGTGCATCTCCTTTTGTTTGTGACAACAGGTGGGATAGCTTGTGAGGGTTACACCTCTTCCTCAGGCTCCTTGTGCAAATTAACCTATTGTTCTGAGATGTTTTACTGGCTAAAGTAACTACTCAAAAAATAAAGTGGTCAGAAGGCTGGAGGCAGAGCCAGAAGGCTGGAGGCAGAGGAGGCAGGCAGAGATGGGAGACTTGCTGCTGGCCCTGCTTGCTGCAGCAGTCTGTCTTTTGCAAAAGCTGTCGAGTCTGGACCTTTAAAAGTTTCCTGTGTGCTGTGTGTTTATTTTATTAATTTTAATCCTCACACCCAACTCAAGAACCGTTCGACTCTTCACGGCTGGCCCTGGCACCCTACCCAGACCTAGAATAGCAGGCAGAGGTGCAGCAATCTTTGAAGACAGCAATTATTACAGGTGAATAAAAGTCGTTTTTATGGTTATATCTGTTTAGCAAGGGTTTCACTGTCTTCTTTCATATCAAAATGCCTTGCAAACATAAATAATATACCTGACAGTGAGGAACATGGGTTTGGAAGAAGTTAATATTCCTTACTACTCTTAAAGAGGTGTTTGTTTTCACACTGTTGCTTTACTTTAAAACTTCTGGGACACATTAAAATTTTTCACAGTGGCTGGCAAGATGGCTTAGAGGTTAAGAGCATTGGCTCTTTTTCCAGAGGTCCTGAGTTCAATTCCCAGCAACCACAAGGTGGCTCACAGCCATCTACAATGATATCCGGTGCCCTCTTCTGGTGTGCAGGTAGAATGATATATAAATAATAAATAAATAAATCATCTTTAAAAATTTTTTCACAGGCATATTTATATCAACTTCCATGAAATAATTACCTTCCATATCTTCTAGAATGTTGACAATGTCCTTCCATATTATGCTCTTCCCAGTTGTAGCCTAAAATATGTACCAGAAAGTATACAATATATTATTGAAAATTAGGTAATATTTCTGTTACTATGTTCAGTGAATCTCAGAAGCATGCCTGATTTATTCACCTCAATCAACCCCATTCTAATTGAAATTATATAAGAGCATAAATAAACACAAACAACAATAACAACAGAAAGAAAATTCACTATCTTACCTATGGCTGTAAGGTGCTTGTAGGTCTCCAGCATCACATCTTTGTAGAGACTCTTCTGGGAAGGATCCAGCAGAGCCCACTCTTCCCGAGTAAAGTTCACATCCACATCATCATAGGTTATTGAATTCTAAATTAAACCACCCATGAGTATAACAGAAAGCACAATGGTGACAACAATGTAAAAGTATACTTGATTGACAATATATTCATATATTTCAAGTGCTTCCCTGACTTATCTCCTGACACAGAAATTTTGATGTACTTACCAAGTCATTTTAGAAGTAAACTAAATAAGGAGGTTCACCTCATTTCTGCACCCTTTGAAGAGCATAGAGCCTTACAAGAGAAATGCCAATTAACAGACATAAAGAAAGCATGACAAGGAAGTCAATGAACAGTACAAACCACAGATCACAGAAATTATATGCATAATTAATAACTCCAAAAATTATGGGCAAACAGGAAGTATTGGCTCATGATTTTAATTCTAGCACTCGGGAGGCAGAGGTATTTGTATCTAATTGAGTCAGAGGACACCCTAGCCTCTGAAACAAGTTTCCTGACATCCAGAGGTACATTTAAGACACAAATCCACTGCAAAAATTATTCAAATAAGAAAGATACAATGAACTCAATAGTTTTTACTGAAGTTCCTATAAAGAATTATATATTCACTACAGTTCTGTATATCTTCCAGAAACCTGAATTTTCCCAGTTTAAACTGTCATATTAATGAGTGCTTACTAAAAGGGAATGCGTATTCAAACAGGTACAAACGGTCAGATGAAAGCATTTGTAATAGTTGGTCATAAATGAGCAACATTAGGCAGTTAAGGTGGCTCAGCAATGAAAAGCTCTTGTTGATCTTGGGCTCAATTGCCAGTTCTTACATAGAGGCTCACACTTATCCATTACTCCTAATTCAGGAGTTCTGAAACTATCTGTTGACAATAGTGAGACCCAGTTACACAAGAGCTGAATAGTCACATGTACAGACAAGATACTACTCATATTCACTCAGTCAAACAAAAGAAGCAAACAAACACAAGAGGCAGGAAAAATGTCACACACCTGCAATCTATTGACTCAGAAATCTCAGGCAGTATTAATGTCATGAATACATGACATCCTGAGACAAAGACTATACTCTCTGTCAAATATCAAAATTCAAGTGTGGATGAATATCAGCACAATAACATATGCATGACATGTACAAAAACCTATATACCAAGCCCATCAGCCAATGCACAGAAACAAGAAATGCCAGGAATATTGGGCCACATTGAATCCCAGCCCTCTAGAGTAAAAGTGAGGTTGACCTCTAAGTTTGAAGCCTGGCTGGATTCTATACCTACATTCAGGACAGCCAAAGCTAGGCAAAGAAACTGGGTCTTCAAAAACAAGTAAATTAAAAATATAAAAACCTCAGTATACCAAAATAGCTTAGCAATTGCTAAGCTTTGACTCTTTCCTATGTGATTCAGAGAGAGAATTGATAAGGGTGAAGGCATGAAAGAATGAGACAGAATCCGAATGATCGGTTTCAATCACAACACAGTAGACACAAACAACAGGAAATGGGTTGAGACTTTAGACACTCAAATCCAATAGACAGGTTCTTCTTACAAAAGCATTCATAAGTTCCACAAAGAAACACACAAAGAAGAAACAATGCCCTGAATAGAATAACAACAGCACATTCTCTGAGATCAACAGTCAATAAATGGGATCTAATGAAAGTGAATATCTTCTGTAAAGTAAAGGATACTGTCATTCCAACAGAATGGCAGCCTACAGAATGGAAAAAGTTCTTCACCAACTCTACATCTGACAGAGCACTGATATCTGGAATCCATAAACAGCTCAAGAAATTAAACACCAGCAAACTAAGTAATCCATTTAAAAATGGGGTACAGAGCTAAACAGAGAAGTCTCATGAGAAGAATATCAAATGGCAGAGAAACACTGAAAGAAATGTTCAGCATCCTTAGTCATCTGGGAACTGTCAATACAAATGACCGTGAGATTCCACCTCACAACCATCACAATGTCTATGATAAAAAAAAAATCTCAAAGGAAGACACATGCTGGAGATGTTGTGGAGAAAGAAGAGCTTTCCACTGTTGCTTGTGGGAATGTGACCTTGTACAACTACTCTGGTAGTCAATATGGTGCTTTCTCAGAAAATCCCGAATAGTGGTACCTCAAGACTTAGCTAGACCACTCCTGGAAATATATATGAAAGATGCTCAACCATACAAGGACATTTGTCCAACCATGTTCACAGCATCTTTATTCATAATAGCCAGATTCTGGAAACAACCTAGTTGTCAGTCTACCAGGGAATGGATAAAGAAATTGCGATACAATTACTCAATGGAATACTACTACTCAGCCAATAAAAATAAGGAAATCATGAAATTTGCAGGCAAATAGATGGCACTAGAAGAGATCATCCTGAGTGAGGTAACCCAGAAGCAGAAAGACACACATGGTATATACTCAATTGTAAGCAGATAGGAGCCACATAATATAGGATAAACATACTAAAATCCATAGTCCTAAAGAAGGAAAACAACAAGGAGTATCCTAGGAAAGAGGCTTAATCCTCATTCAGAAGGGCTAACAGGATATACAAGAGAAGTGGTAAAAGACAGAGTACAAAAGATGAGCCTTCCACAGGGGCCTCTAAAAGACTCTACCCAGCAGAGTATCCAAGCAGATGTTGAGACACATAGCCAAACTTGGGCAGAGTGCAGGGAATCTTATGAAATAAGGGGGAGACAGAAAGACCTGGAGGGGACAGGACTTCCAACAGGAGACCAATAGGGATAAAAAAATCTGGGCCCAGTTGGCCTGCAGAGACTGATGAATCAAGCAAGCCTTATGCATATAGAGGACCTAGAACCCCTGTACTGATGTAGCCCATGGCAGCACTGTGTCCAGGTGGGTTTCCTAGTAAGGGGAGCAGGGAATGTCTCTGTAATGAACTCAGTGGCCAGCTCTTTGATCACCTCCCCCTGAGGGAGGGCAACCTTATGAGGCCACAGTGGAAGACAATGCAGCCAGATCTAATGAGACCTCATAGACTAGGGTGAGAGGGAAGGGGGGAGAACCTCCCTTATCATTGGACTAGAGGAGGGGCATATGTGTAATTTCAGGATCACAGGACTCTCAGAGACTACCAGGAGACTACTTGATGCAAGATCAAGACAGCTTTATTATGAGAGTGATTGAAATTGGGACCCAAGTCTCACTGACACAGCAGTGGAAAAGAGAGATCAGAGCCCCGAGTGAGCAGGGATTTTAAAGGGAAAGACTGCAAGCAGGGGGTTTCCATGACAGCAAGCAGGGGGGCACATGTTTTAATGACAGCAAGCAGGGGGGTTCACACCTTGACATTACAGGATTGGGTAAAAGCCATAAGGGTGAGATGACCTTTTACATATTCACAATTGCCATTCTTCTAAACTACATCTGGAATGTTGGGGAGAAATTTCCCAACAGATTCTCATTGATTGTTGCCAGGGATATTGTCTCTATTTTCTATGAAGTATTTATTCTATGATATTTCCTGGTACCTGAGTTCAGCTGCCAATCAAGGTAGCTCCTCACTTCAAAATGGAGACACCCAGGCTAACTTAAACTCTTCAAGGGAAATAAGTGGGAAGGAGGTTGTGATTGGGAGGAGATGAGGGAGGAGGCTACAGCCAGTATACAAAGTCAATAAATTGTAATAAATAATAAATAAAATAAAAAAAAAACAACAACAAAGGCCTCAACCTAAAGCCAGATTCCCTAAATCTGCCAGAGGAAAAAGTAAGTAACAATCTTGAACTACTGGCATAAGAGACAACTTCCTGAACAGAATACCAATAGTTCAGTTTCTAAGATCTACAGTTAATAAATGAGACATCTTGACTCTGAAAAGCTTTTGTAAAGCAATAGGAGGAGATGGCCATCTACAGATAGAGAAAAGATCTTCACCAATCCTACATCTGACAAAGAACTAACATCCAGAATTACATTAAAGAACTCATGAAATTACACACCAACAAACCAAATGATCCAATTAAACAATGGGAAACAGGGATAGACAATTCTCAACAGAGAAATCTTGAATGGTGCATAAGTGTGGAGAGCTGCTTGTTGAGCTGCTTTGTTATTCGAAAAATATGTTTTCACCCTGGCCTTCACCTTGAGACAGAGAAAGAGGAAGTTTCACCAAGCTCCTTAAAGCTTGTTCCAAGTTCCTTACAGCTTGTCCCAAGTTCCTTAAAGCTTGTTTGTGTGACCTTGGACATATCTGCTTTAGAGAAATAGTTTTAGAAAAGAAGCTTGGGAGTTCCAAGAACTTTTCTTTTTGAATTGATGTGACTTGTTTTTGCTTTGCCTATAAGAATTTATTTCAATCCTCACTCCCCACTCAGGTACTGTTTGACTCTGTAGGCAGGCTCCAGCACAAAAGAACTTAAAGAAATGCTCAACCTCCTTACTCATCAGGGAAATGCAAATCAAAATAACTCTGAGACTCCATCTTACACCTGTCAGAATGATTAAGAACAAAAGCTCCAGTGACAACACATGCTGGCAAGGATATGCAGGAAGGGGGACACACCTCCATTGCTGGTGGGGGAGCAAACTTATACAAAACACTTTGGAAATCAATCTGGCACTTTCTCAGAAAACTGGGAATAGCTGGTTCTCAAGACCCAGCTATACCCCTCCAGGCCATACACCTGGAAAATGCTTCACCACACAACAAGGACGTTTGCTCAACTATGTTCATTGCAGCTTTATTCCTACCATACAGAAACTTTAAAGAACCTATTCGCATCTCATCTGAAGAATGGGTAAAGAAACTGTAGCACATTTACACAATGGAATACTACCCAGCCATTAAAAACATGGAAATCATGAAATTTGCAGGCAAATGGATCATCCCGAGTGACCTAACAATGACCAAGAAAGACACACAAGTAATATATTCACTTATTAGTGGATTTTAGTCATTTACTACAGGATAGACATACTACAATGCACAGACCCCAAGAACATAAGAACAATGAGCATCTAAAGTTTCATGTTGGCACACTAGTTAGTGGAGTGGAAGATATCTCTGACAGGGACTATGTTGCCTGCTTTTTTATCATGTCCCCTTGATGAGACTTCCCTACCAGGACACATGGGAGGAAGATGAACTCCATCCTCCTGTGAATACATGAACTGGGCTGTAAGGAAGGGTGGGAACTTCTCTATTCTGAGAATAGTGGAAAAGGGATGAAGAAAGGAGGGAGGGAATGTAAGAAAGGGAGGGAGGAATCTATGACTGATATTTAAATTTAATTGATTAATAAAAAACTAGTGTTTTAATAATTACTCAAAAAGAAATTCCTATGTAATGTTATCATCATTGCAATATTAATTATATAATACATAAAACATAAACTGATGTATAAAACTATTAAATGTTTAAACACATTCTCCAAAGCAAAAGTGAAAGGGTTACTAACTAAGACTTGGTAACTAATCAGAAGAAAAAAGAGATGAGTCTAAGATTATTACATTTTTCTTAAAGTATAATTTATTGTAATAATTTAAATTGAATAACATGGTAAGTCTGTTTCCTAACCTCATTTTTCCTTTGTCATAGAGTATGATTCATTGGCAGGAAGCTTGCATATCTTCCAAATAGTACGACTTCTTGCATTTAGACACTATACTGTAAAAGCACATTTGCTTCTCATAACAACTCTTGCTACAAAATCTTGGTATTTAATTTTTCTTCTGCACACACCAATTAAAAATGTTAAAAAAAAAAAAAAACTTTTAGTAGTTAATTGTCTCTACTAGCTTTCTGCTTTCTGCTCTTTCTTTTCTATTGCTACCTGCAGGGTAGACAAGATAGCTGAAGCTCTCACATCCACCTGACAAATGAGAACCCATGAAACATAAAATCAGAGAAGAAAAAGAACACAGCTTAAGCTGTAATCACATGCTATTTCAAACACCAATATAGCACTGACTCTGAGAGGACTTTATAAGTGTATAACAGTTTAATCTTGATATAGTCTTCATTCATTGAGCACAGTGCCCTGAAGTTTTTCAAGAGCATGAAAAATCTACTGAATAGATTCCTGGGATCCACAGCAATGTCTGTCATTTCATGACAACTCTGTATAATGGGGTTGATTGGATATACAAACTATGTTCCAATGTCTTGGAATTCAGAAAAAAAAATGCAACTTTTCATCAACTCTAAAAATTCAACAAGGTTTCAATTAAATGTACTTGCTATCTGAGGAAAAGCCCAAACTACTGCTACCAGAGTTAATTTTGCATGCTAATATACAATCCCATGTCACATTCAGATTCACTGTTTAATTCTGGAGCATGTTTTATTTTCATTCTTTTGGTTTTCTCAATTATACCATACTTAATGTAATCATGATCATGTATTGTGTCACTGAACTCTATACTAAAGTCCTCATCCAATGCCTTTGTACATTTTTTCACATCAGTTTCAGTTTCACACAATAATTCGTTTTGCTAAATAAATGAGAACTGAACAATAATTTTACCCTTTCATACAAATAGAAACAACACCATTAATAGGATGTATTTTCAAAATAAGTGTTCTATATGTTCAATTTGCAGCATAAATCAATATATTCCAAATCAAGTTCCTAACAATTTATAACAAGAAAGCTGATTTCAAAACTATGTGCTATGTGAAATAATATACATATAGGCACAACATGACTTCTGTACTTACTATGAAGCTAAAAATATCATGAAAGTATATAATATTTATAAAAGAATAAATGAATAAAGATAAAAAGAGAAAAATAACCTCAAAATAAAGTCAAATTTTTATCAAAATACCTAAGGAAAGTAAGCCAGATAAAATGTGAACTTGACCAATGTTACATATGATTGCATGTATACAGAAATAAAACAAATACAGAGGTCATCACTCCTACAAAAAAAAAAAAAATCAAATAGACAGTTTGTAACAGTTTTTACACAGAAGATTGTAGACAGAAGCACCATGTTTGAAAGCAATGTTTAATTGACTGGCAGAAACAGTGTTCAATCAGAGAAAGACTTGACAGAATAGGCTAAGCCCAACTTTCAGGAGAGGAAAGAGGAAAGGAAAGCTATTTCAGGGGCAATGCATAGAGACAGGATGTAGTTCTAGAGGAGATGTTTACACAGAGAGGTTGACTGAGAGAACAAGCTAGTCAACAGAGAAGACAGAATGAGCCAGAGATTGGGAAGGAGGCAGAAGATTGGAGCAGATGGCTGAAGTTAGTTTGAGGCCAAGAAAAGCAACTCAGAGCCTGAGAGAGAAGCCAGATTGAATCACTCAGCTTAGAGAGGAGTCTGAGCCAGAACAGCTGAAATGAACCAGTCAGCCAGAACTCACAAAGAACTAGAAAGTGTGAGCTTATTAAGCAGTAAGGCTCAGAGGCTGAAAACATTCTAGGCTTAGATTACATTATAAGAAAGCTAGATGCATCCAGGACTAGATCTAAGTAAGCAGGAGCTGGTACTAAGCCTCAAATACAACCACAATAGGAGAATAAAAGTCCTTTTACAGGCCAGAGCTGCAGAGTCTCCTCCTCTCCAGGAGGAGAGGCTGATAGGGCAAGGGCCTCTGCCCAGGTCACCACATCCAGTCTGGCTCACAGTCCATCCCACTTCAAACACAAGTGACTCAGATAGCTCAGCATTCCTAAGGCTAGGACAAAGGACCTCACAAGCAGCTAATGGCTGCGGGTTCCCACCCAGCCCGGAAAAGACCAACCACCCCAGCTCCTGCTGTTCAGCCTCCTGTTCCAGCATGTTGAGGGTGGCGGCCACACACTCACCATGTTGCGACTTTGGAACTCACCTGAAATCCCCTCACAGGACCCAGCAGCTGAGCTCGGACCACAGCAGGCGAACCATTCCACACAGCTCAGCTATGGAACATACCCTGAAAACCAGTGGCACCCGGAAGAACTCTCCTCTTCCTCTGATCACAGGATTCAACTGGAAGTCCTGATTGGCCACTGAGTCTTGAGCGACATGAGCACCTCCCCTAGGGTCACAGTGTACTGAGGGGACAAAGCATTGTGCTTCCTGGCCCAGGAGGCCTGAGTGCATGTTTGCTAATTACAAAGAGCAAAGAGGACCTGGCTGATGGAGAAAGCTAACCCTGGAGAAGACTATGCTCCACGCAGGGACCTTGAATCCATGACTTGGACTGTGTTTCGAGATGCGGAGAATGAGGGCCACACCTTTTCAAGATCTGCAGGGATTTGTATGTCTGTAGATTTGTACTTGTTGTATAATAACCTACCTTTCTGTCTCCAGCACTCAGTAGGCCCTTCCCCTCCTCCTCCTGGAATCAAGGTGGATAGCTTGAACAGCCCATTATTCAACTTGCAGTGGCGTGAACAATCTGTCCGCAAGAGGAAGGCTACTACGAATATTAACGGTTTAGAAGGATTTTAGGAAACAAAATGAGATTGTTGTTCTGTGACTTCACACTCGGGTCAGCTAAACTGCAGCTACTTTTCACCTGGTAGATATCAGACAACCCTGAGAGAAAAACAGAAAACAGATGACACACAATTTGGAGCAGGCACGTCTTCCTCTGTAACTGCGAAAAAAACTGGAAAAACACAGTAGTATCAGCAAAGGATGTGTAGGTGAACAGAACAGATAGAATGAATCTCTCTGTAGAGGTAGAAACTGGATCTGTAAGAATTACCCGCAGTTTCTGGTCCACCTAATCCAACAATGACTGTCTGCAAAAGGAAAGTTGAAGAATCCAGTTGCTGTTCAGACCATGTGGCTGGATGCCTCAGCTGGTCTTCAGTAAATACCAGTATTTCAAAGAAGTAGGCTCTAATCCCAGTTACCAAAAAATATGAACTTGCTAGCCAGATTGAAGGCAAGCAGAAAACAAGAAAGTTATCATCTTCAGTGGTCTTTAGATGTGTAGCCTGCCATCAGAAATATGTCTGAGATGAAAGAAGGATTTTATCACCTCAAAAAAAAAAAAAAAAAAAAAATACAGATTAATCCCCAAGTGGTGGTGGCACAGGCCTTTAATTCCAGCACACCAGAGGCAGAGGCAGGCAGACCTCTGTGACTTAGAGGCTCACCAGTTATACAGATGGAGTTCTGGAACTTTCATGACTACACAGAGTAACCCTGTCTCAAAAAAAAAAAAAAAAAAAAAAAAAAAAAGAAAAGAAAAAAAGAAAAAGAAAAAAAGAAAAGAAAACAAAATCAAGATAAAAGAATGGGTTTCCAAAATCAAGATAAAAGAATGGGTTTCCTACTTCACTCTACCCAACTGCTTGGGTTTTATTTAACAGAACTAGTGTAACTACAGTAATTTAGTTTATTTTTTAAAGTTAAATTTTCATTTTTATATTAATTACAGTTTATTCATTTTGTATCTCAGCTGGAGCCATTTCCAACATTCCCTCCCAATGCCATTCTCCCTCCCAAATCTCCTCCCATGCCCCTCCCCAAGTCCATTGCTAGGAGAGGTCCTCCTCCCCTTCCATCTGACCCTAGCTTATCAGATCTCTTCAGGACTGGCTGCATTGTCTTCCTCTGTGGACTAGTAAGGCTGCTTCCCCCAACCCCCCAGGTGGAGGTGATGAAAGAGCCAGCCACTGAGTTCATGCCAGAGTTCATGTCAGAGACAATCCCTGTTCCCATTACTAGGGATCCCTCTTGGACACTGAGCTGACATGGGCTACATCTGTGCAGGGGTTCTAGGTTATGTCCATGGATGGTCCTTGGTTGGAGTATCAGTCTCACAAAAGACCCTGTGTCCAGATATTTGGGTTCTATTACTCTCCTTGTGGAGCTCCTGTCCCCTCCTGTTCTTCCTATCTCCCACTTCTTTCATAACACTTCTTTCTATCCCCCCTTTCATAACATTCCCTGCACTCTGCCCAAAGTTTGGTTATGAGTCCCAGCACATGTTTTGAT
Organism: Meriones psammophilus; assembly: GCA_036365155.1. Classification (NCBI taxonomy): domain Eukaryota; kingdom Metazoa; phylum Chordata; class Mammalia; order Rodentia; family Muridae; genus Meriones; species Meriones psammophilus. The sequence continues at coordinate 10,498 of JAEOAE010001513.1, read as the reverse complement.
ACCCTGCTGTGTAGAGTCTTTCAGAAGCCCTCTGTGATAGGCTCCTGTCCTGTTCCCTGTTTTCTCCGTCTTCTGATGTCTGTCCCATTTGTCTTTCTGAATGAAGATTGAGCATCTTACCTAGGGTCCTTCTTCTTGATTAGCTTCTTTAGGTGTACAGATTTTAGTATGATTATCCTATATTATATGCCTAATACCAACTTATAAGTGAGTATATACCATGTGTGACTTTTTGCTTCTGGGTTACTGTAATGCCAGGTTCACGGGACCCTCAGAAACCACCAGGAGATGACTTGATGCAATAGCAAGAGAGCTTTATTACAAGAGCAATCGAACTCTGGACCCAAGTCTCACTGACATGGCAGTAGAGAAGTGAGACCTCGAGCTCTGAGTGAATAGGATTTTTAAAGGGAAAGTCTGTGAGCAGGGGATTTCCATGGCAACAAGCAGGGGGGCACAAGACTTGGCATTACAGAATTGGGTGAAGTTTAGCAGGGCGGGGTGACCTTTTCTGAGGCACACAATCACGATGGCTAAGGCATATAATCACAATGGCTATTTTTCTAAACCATATCTGAAACATTGGGGAGAATTTTCCCACCCAATTTCCAACTGATTCCCATTGATTATTGCCAGGGAGTTTGTCTCTATTTTCTATGAAGCATTTATTCTGTTTTATTTCCTGGAGGCTGTTGCTAGGAAAGTTAATTTTGTTCTCTGCCAGGTGTACATTCTGTGATTTTTTCTGGTACCTGAATTCAGCTCCCAGTCAAGATGGCTCTTTATTTCCAAATGGAGTTATACTCAGGCTAACTATACCCAGGCTAACTTAAACTCTTCATTACCTCACTCAGAATGATCTTTTCTAGATTGGAACTCAAGATCCAACCATACCACCCCTAGGCATATATCCAAAGAATCTCACATAAACAAAAAGGACATTTGCACTGAAAGACTCCAGATGGGTGTCTTCCGTCAGGGAGACCCCCTCCCAAGGATCAACGAGACCAATTCGGATGCAAACAGCAAGAGGCTTTTATTTTGATACAAGGGTACCCGGGGCGACAAAGTCTCTTGGAGGACTTTCCGCCCCCTGAGGGGAAAGCTGGGCTTTTTATAGGGTCTCAGAGCAAAAGCGCGGGTGTAGAAGCGAGAAGCATAGTTACAGGGAGCTGATTGGTACATTTACATGAAACTGCAATTTGAGTCAGAGTTTGGCAGGGACACCATGATATCAGGAACTGGGTGGTCGGAAAGGTCATGATGACTCTCAATCTTGGGACCGCCACCTGTTGTTTGTCTTAGGGCTCCTATCTCAGCTGGAACAGTCTCACAAACTTCTCATATGCATGGTCAGCACAAATTGATTTTTGGCTCAACTGGGGCAGCCTGACCGCAGATATCCCCAGCAGCTGGGTCTCTTCAGCTAGTTCCCTCCCTAGCCCACAGAGTTTCTCAAAACAGTGGTAGCCTTCAGAGTTTCTCAAAACAGTGCTGTACAAAATGACATTAACTATTAGCTGCTTCTAACTTTTGGTGAGGCGGGGGTCTTTCATGCACAACCATATTTGTAGCAGCTTTATTTATAATAGCCAGAAGATGGAAACAACCCAGATGGGTACTAGGCAGAACTATTTAAAAAGTATTAAAAACTTGGTGCACAAACTAGCTGTTTAACAGGCTATGAACTGAGTAAAATGATGATGATTTTCCTCACTATATTGGAAAATACAAAAAGAGTTATGTGAAGTTCACAGGTTTCTTACCTACATTTTTTGGTAGGCATAAGGTTATTGTGTAATTAATTCAAAGGCTGATTTCTGTATTCCCCATATCTGGTTGGAAGCCTGAGAATCTACTGTCTTAATGTCATATAAACTTCTCTATTAGATCCACAATACAGAGGCCTCTTGGATTAAAGGTGTGTGCTAGGGCTGGGTGAACCACACCATAATCATATGTTTATAATAAACAGAAAGTTCTCAAATTAAAGGTGTGTGTTAGGGCTCAATCAAAAGAAAATGGTGCTTTAGAGTTCACAAATTTTGGGGTTCTCAAGGGGATCAAATACCCTGCAACAAAACTGACTCAAACTCTTTAGTGAAATAGAATCTATAAAAGATCTTTTGGAGGTATCTGTAGCCCTGTTCTCAAGCTGTCCTATAGAGCAACAGTAATAAAAAAGGCTTGGTACTGGCCAAAACAAACAAACAAACAAACAAAAAAAAAAAAAAACACACACACACACACACACACACACACACACACACACACTGGTGGATCAGTGGAATGGAGTAGAAAACCCAGAAATAAACCCACACAACTACAGATACATGATTTTTGAAAAAGAAATCAAATCCATATCATGGAAAAAAGATAGCATCTTCAACAAATGGTGCTGGTGTCTCTGGATCTCTATATGTAGAAAATGTGAATAGATCCATACATATCACCCTGCCCAAATCTAAAGTCCAAGTTGATCAGTCATCATGATAAAATATTTAGACACACTAAATCTATTAAAAGAAAAATTAGGGAACAGCCTTGAACTCATTGGCACAGGAGAAAACTTCCTGAACAGAACACTAACAGTATAAGAATAACAACAAATAAGTGTAACCTCATAAAACTGAAAAGCTTCTGTAAAGCAAAGGACACTGTCAACGGAACAAAACCACTACCTACAGACTGTGAAATGCTTTTCACCAACCCTACACCTGACAGATGGTAATATCCAGAGTATATAAAGAACTCAAGAAGTTAAACACCAACAAACCAAGTAATACAATTTAAAAAAAAATGGGGTACAGAGCTAAACAGAGAATTCTAACAGAGGAATATTGAATGATGGAAAAACACTTAAAGAAATGTTCAATATCCTTAGTTATTAAGGAAATGCAAAGAAAAACTATCCTGAGATTCCATCTTACACCCATCAGCATGGCTAAATTAAAAAAACTGACATGACAACACATGCTGGAGAGGTTGTAGAGAAAGGAAAAAACAGAGGTTTAGTAAAACAGAGGTTCAAGTGTCCAAAGGAAAAAAGAAAAGAAAAGAAAAATAAACATAAAAAAGAAACTGTCATTTGGAAAGAAAAACAATTCATGATAGAAGGAAAGAGAAAATGAGGACCATCTCTCTCATGTCTGGTACCCCTGCATAGGACATGGCAATGCAAGTTGAAATGCCTAGCAATGGATACAGAAAGAGATACATAAGCAGAACAACACTATTGAGTATACATCAAAGAAACAGTTTCAAAAATGAGTCATTTCCAAAGGATGGAGAAGCTGAGCATGGTGGATCAAAGGCATTAAAACTCAGGTAGCTTTGGTTGTCATTCATATGTTGAAATACAGGCAGCAATTTTCAAAGCAGTCAGTGCTATCTATCAAAAAGAAGACACCTGGTCTTCATTGTAAGCATAGGAATGGTGTCCTAAGGGTAAGGTCCCACTCACCTGAGCCCTCATTATATGGAAGTACAATGCATGCTGATTCCTAGTTGCTGAAATCAACTTCATACAGACCCCATGCTGCTGCTCTGTTCCAAGTGCAGGAGAGTCCATTCACAGCCAGATCCTACCATAGTGGTAACACCTATGCTCCTTTTCTAGAAGTAAGAAAAGAGCAAAATTTCAAGGCCATAGATTTGTCCTCTGTGGTTTCAGTTCAGCACTGTTGAAGCCATGTAGGTTTCACGGCATCTGAACTCCTGAGAGTGCCTACCATAAAGTTGTGAGGATGAATCCTGAGTTGCATTCTGAGGCCACAAAATGTTGAGATACTCAAGTAAGGAAATACTTGCCATAGAGATCTGCATACAACAGGGAGAAATAGCCAGAGAGAGAGACAGAGAAAAAAAAGACTCCACAGCTAAGTCTTCATTTCCACAGCAAGTGGAAAGAGCCAAAGAGAGAGAGACAGAGAGATCACACTCCATGGGCCTGAGTCTATGTTGAGCCCCTAGGACGATGTATGTGTTAGGGGCATCTAAGTATCCCAGTCTGTGTAAGTCTCAGTAAGAAGAATGGGGAGAGTGGGTCTATGGGGGGATGGGATTCAGCTTCATCTTTTGGGAATTCCTGAGTGTTCATTTCTTCAGGAAGCTGGGATCTAGATGGGTCAAGATCAGCAACTGTGTATGCCCTCTCAGAAGTCTCTAAGTGATGTTTTTAGTGGTGCCCTTGACCAGGAGGGGTGCCAGGGAGCAGGCTGAGCTGATGTCTGTGGATTCAGTTGGGAATCTTCCCATTTAAGAGGCAAGGCATGGTTTTCTGGAGAAGGAAAGAGTACATGGCTCTTGTCCTTGGAGAGAGTGAGGTTGCAGGCCAGACACAGAAGACAGCAGGCCAAGTGAGGGGTTTAGGAGGAAGAAAATGCAAGGGATTTCATCCAGACTCCGTGCCTTTGCCACTGAGAATCATCTGGGCTGGGCCATTCTGGATCCATGATGCAGGTGCTTCCACTGTTTGCCTGGTCTCCACAGGGTGACCAGTGAACTGTGGCTTCAATGCTGGGAACTCATCCCCAGGAAACCCAATGCTGCCCTCAGGGGACCAGGAGGGATCTGATGTCTGGGTGCTAGAGAATAAAGTCCCTGGACCTGGGAATCCCCACTCTCTGGCATATGTGCAAAGTGCTGGGGACACAAGTTTCTTGACTCTCAGACCTGGGAGACAGCCATGGGGGTCCCATATCTGATTGACCTCAAAATGTACCAGGAATCTTGAAGCTGCCCGAAGGGGAGCAAGAGAGATTAGATGTCTGGCTGCAAGAAAGGAGGTTCCCAAAACCTGAGAGTCTTCCCTGGCTATACGCATAAAGTACAAGGGCATAATGGTTCATTAGTCTCAGACCTGGGAGACAGCCACAGGATTCCTGGTTCCAATAGACCCCAACAGTCTCAGGAATACTGAAGCTCCTTTGAGGGGAGCATGGGCCATCCAATGTCTGATTGTTGGAACAGGATTCCTGGACCTGGGGCTCCTCACTGGCTGGGATGTACAGTAAGTGCAGGGACTCCACAGTTTGATTCTCAGACCAAGAGATGACCATGGGGGGCTGGGTCCAATAGGCCTCAGGGAAATGTCACCAATCAGCACTGTGTTTGCAATTCTTAGATGAACAACTATGCTGAGCTAATCCAACCTCAGAATAAGGCTCCCTGTGCTCTAGGCAGGTTGGCTCAATAAAGGAAAAGGAGTTCATTTTAACTACCCAAGAGTGCTCTGTCTAGGAGATATGACAATAGAGAGAATTCTTTTTCTAAAATTGATTTTTATTTTACATGCATTGATCATTTGCCTGCATGTATTCTGTGTGAAGGTGTTGGTTTCTAAAGTTATAGGCAGTTGTGAGCTGCCATGTGGTTGTTGGGAATTAAACCCAGATCCTCGGAAGACCAGTCAATGTCCTAACCACTGAACCATCTCTACAGCACTGAGAAATCCACTTTTTTAAAGCCTTATATGTCTTTCATTTATATGGATGTTTTGTGTTCATGTTTCTGTGTGCAGACAAAGGCTAAATGGGTCATCATATCCCTTGAGAACACAGTTACAGGGATTATCTAGCCAGCAGGTGATATCTGAAATAGAATATGTCTTCTGTAACAACACTCAGTGCTGTTAATGTCTATGCTCTCTCTAGAGACCTTTTATTCAAAACTTATTTTTACAATAGTTAATTAAAATATATTACACCAATTTTACCCTTTCCACCCCCTTTCTCCATGCCTTTCTAAATTCTCCCCTTCGAATGTCTTAAAGTAGAATGGGTGAATAAGTATGGACCTGTATATACATATGAAAATTACTGAGTTCATTTCTATTGGTTGTGTGTATAAGATTTCTGTGCTGGACACATTCCATAGGATATATAATTAAGGAGCTCATCCCTGCCTGAGCCTAATTCCCCCAATTTCCAGAGAGTTCTAGTCTTCAACACTCCCAGGAGTTCTGACCCCAAAGTGGCCTAAGCTGTCATGGCAGGAAACATTTGCTAGAATGGGTAAATTCCTTAGATAAAACATGGTGCAGGCATGGCCCTGATGTTCTGGAGCTGCAGGAAAGACTACAGACATTGGTCTTAGGCAATCACAGTCGTTCTTTGTTCTTTCAGCTCCAGTGATGCCACTGACCTTGGATATTTTCTTGAATGACTTTGAAATCTTGAAGTTCCTCCTTCCTCTTTCTGAACACCATGACTACAGGCCTGTGTTACCATGCCTGGCTTAGGTAGTTTCAATCTCCCTTAGTGATTTAGTAGAATGTTGGGATGAGTGTAATGAGTACTTACACTTAACTATATTGAGAATCTAATTATGTCTATGAGGCTGGTTTTCACTATCTGTTGAAGAAGGATGGAAATCTGATCTACATGGATGAGTGATAAAAACTCAATGTTAAAGAAAAACAATTTTCTTTATAATTAAAGGAGAGGATTTTAAGCTAAACAACTGCAATTGAAAAATGCTTTTTTTTTTATTTTTATTAATGTAGTTAAAACCAGAGCCTGTGTCTGACCATTTGGACTCAGCGACTCATTCTCAATAAGCCCACTGAAAGAACTGAGTTTTCGAGACAGACCATGCCCAACTATACTGCAGGCATTAGGGAGGCAACGTAAGCAGATCTAGTATGTACACTAAGTTCCAGGTCAGCCTGAGATTCATACTGAGACTGTTCTTTGAAATGAAAGAAAAAAGAAAACAATGGTTGAAAATGAAATTACTTTTAATTATTTATTACAATTTATTCATTTTGTATTCTGGCTGTATCCCCTTCCAAATCCACCCATTCCCTCCCACCCTTCCCATCTCCCCCTGTGCACCTTTCCTAGTCCAGTGATAAGGGGCTAGGGAAAGAAAACAATAGTTAAAACACAAATTATTCAGTGTGACTGGTTATGACCAGTGATGAATATATAAGGTTATACTTTATCTTTCTTCCCACAGGTGAAATTTGCTAATTGAAGACATGATATAGCGATATAGCATATAAATGCAGGCTTATTGCAAACAGTTCTCAGAGGGTTACCAGTTCCTAAGGAATAGGGCCATGGAAGCTCCCATGTAGGAAACCTAAACATTGGCAAAGAGAAGTGTGTGCAGAGAGAGAAAGATAGACAGAGAGAGGCAGAGAAAGAGAGAGAGAGAAAACAGAAAAAGAGGGAGAATGGTAAAACATATAAAAGAAAATAAAACATCTGGCTATATAGGGAAGAGCCTCTGGAAGTGGACAAGCCCATTCTACTGGTCTGGAAAGTTAAGGGTAAAGGTGGGGGATGCTAATCATGCCATTGAGAAGGTAGAGACTGAGGGATGCTGGGAAAACCTGGAAGCAAGATCCCCTTCTGTCAAAAGGCAACTCACCAGTTTTCTCAGGTGTGAAGTACAACATATGATAACTAATTCATCCCTTATGTTTAATAGGTTTAGACACCAGGCAAGAGATACACAACTAAGTCATCTCACCAAGCCATATATTAAGAATTTCCTGCCTGTACATTCCTGCCCAATTCTCAGGTTATTTCTCTCCTGCAAGGTGTTCAAAGAATGACATTTTGTTATTGAGCAGAAAATAGCTTATCTACAGGAATAGGTCTTTTCCAACAATGAGATTCCAGAGATTAGAATTTCAAGGAGCCCATTGACTTACTAGATGTTTACCTAAGGGAAATATAGGAATGTTTATCCAGAATATCCTTATTCCTGACAGGCAGAGAGATTAAAAATATGACAGAGTAGGGACTGAGGAGATTTAAAGTCCAATTTGAGACCACCAATGTTGGCCTGCATGTTATTCTGACTGACAAGTGCTCATATCGACAAATACATGGAAAGAGTGGAAGAACTGGAGAGATGACCCACCACAGCTGAGTAGATACAGAAAATACAGTAGGAGGCAACTTGTCCTCAGGTACAGCCCAAGAATTAATTGCTCTCTGGGACTTTAATCCTTTCTTTCAGATCCAAATCTCCTTCCCTTATAGTTCCTCCATGCTCCACAGGTCTCTGTAAGTGCCTGATTTCTGCAGCCTTATACTGACATCATTTTGAGCCTCAGGTTCCTCTGACAACAAGCACCACAACATCTGGAGTCTTCACCACTCAGGGCTCCTAACTGAAAGTTTGCATGCCTCAGGGCAGCAGAATACAATCCATTTGAGAAAAAGAGGCCTTCATGCCTTCAAGTTCTTTCTCTTTATATTAGGCATAATCTCAAGAAGGGGTATACCTGACATGTGTCCTTGTGGGCTTCCATTGCTGCCTATTTACCATGTGTGAGATAAACTCAGTCTGGTGGCTTTGGTCAAGTGGCCAGGCACTTTTTAAACACTTGTATTGTCAGTTTCTATCCTGATCATTTTTGGATACTTCCATATTTTTGTGAAGAATTTGGCTCAGAAACTTCTTTCAGCAGCAAGCTTAAGTTACTTTCTTAGGCTCTCACTTGTCACTCTTTCTTCTGGGTCATCAGGGCTGAGTTAAAGATGAACTTAGGATCAACCTTTCATACCTAAATGCTATTCATGACACAGTTGATGGGACTAAACACATGGTTCAGCACCTAGGAGAACTGGCTGAACACTTTCATTTTCAGACAAATTTTATCATTCAAATTGCCCTGAATTCCTCAATTTTACATGACAATATGTTTACAATGTGAAAAGAAGACTATATTTTGTTGATGTAATATCTCAATTACTCTTATTTAAGCATCAGGGAAACAGAACTGTAGGAAAGGTTTTTGGTGTCCAAAGCTGGCAACCAGACATCAATCATCATATTAAGATGGCCAAAGGAGATGCCACAAAGTTGTTTCCCACTCTGTACATATCTGCCATGGCCTAAAACCCCATAATCACTTTACAGGCACACACCAGAGTGTTTCTTTTTAAGTAAATATCCTTGTTGTTACATTACCTAGAATCTCTATATTGTATATTTCCTATAGAATGCAGTCCTGTAAGATGAAATGACAAATGGATAATAAGGAGAAACATACAGAATCACAGAACATCAAATCATATATATATATTCATATCACATCAAGCTATTTAGTGAGATGCAATGGATTGCCAATTATACCACTTCATTACATCTCTATGACACATGAAAACACAAAGCATTGAGTTACCATATTAAACACATTCATCAGGTTTCTCTTCAGTATCAACCATTCATGAAAGTGATGCCGGACTCAATTCTCCAATAAAAAGACACAGACTAGCAGAATGGATGCATAAACAAGACCCAATAATCTGTTGCATACAAGAAACACACAGAAAATCACAAAGATAGATATTGCCTGAGAGTAAAGGGCTGGAAGATGGTTTTCCAAGCAAATGGACCCAAGAAGCAAGCAGGAGTAGCCATTCTAATAGCTAATAAAATAGATTTTCAACCAAAATAAATCAAAAGAGATAGAGAAGGACACTTCATACTCATCAAGGGAAAAATCCACCAGGAAGATATCACAATCCTGAACATCTATGCCCCAAATGCAAGGGCACCCACATTTGTAAAAGAAACTTTAATAAAATTTAAACCACACATAGACCCCCATACATTAATAGTGGGAGAATTCAACACCCCACTCTCAACAAAGGACAGGTCAACAAAACAGAAATTAAACAAAGAAACAATAACTCTGACAGAGGTCATGAATCAAATGGACCTCATGGACATCTACAGAACCTTTCACCCAAACTCCAAAGAATTTACCTTCTTCTCAGCACCTCATGGAACCTTCTCCAAAATAGACCACATAGTTGGTCACAAAGTAAGCCTCAACAGATACAAGGAGATTGAAATAATCCCTTGTATCCTGTCTGATCACTATGGACTAAAACTGGACCTCAATGACAAAAATAGCAAAAGGCCTACACACACATGGAAACTGAACAACCTGCTTCTAAATGACAGCTGGATCAGAGAATGAAATCAATAAATTAGAAACAAATAAAACAATTCAAAGAATCAATAAAACCAAGAGCTGGTTCTTTGAGAAAATAAACAAGATAGACAAACCCTTAGCCAAACTAACTAAAAGGCAGAGAGAAACTATCCAAATCATCAAAATCCAAAACAAAAAGAGGGACATAACCACAGACACTGAAGAAATCCAAACAATAATTAGGTCTTACTTCCAAAGACCGTATGCCACAAAATTTGAAAATCTAAATGAAATGGACAATTTTCTTGACCATTTCTACATGCCAAAGCTGAATCAAGACCAGGTAAACCAATTAAATAGTCCTATATCCCCTAAGGAAATAGAAACTGTCATCAAAAGTCTACCATGCAAAAAAAGCCCAGGGCCAGATGGTTTCAGCACCGAATTCTACCAGACCTTCAAAGAAGAGTTAATCCCAATACTCTTCAAACTATTCCACATGCCAAAGCTGAATCAAGACCAGGTAAACCAATTAAAGAATCCTATATCCCCTAAGGAAAGGAGGGAGGGACCTATGACTGAGATTTAAATTTA